>VSMD01101536.1:0-70169 GCA_008750895.1 Mirza zaza | reverse complement strand
CTCAAGCGATCCTCCCACCTTGGCCTCCCAAAGTGCTAGGATTATAGGTGTGAGCCACTGTGCCCAGCCCCGTGTGCAGCTTTCAAAGGCCCTCCCACCTGTGGCCACGTGAGGGTCTCAGAACAACCCTGAGGGTGGGGGAAGGGCAGGGCTGAGTATTTACCTGAACCCCCAGCTCTTCCCCCATCTCCAGCCTCCTCAGTGTCTGGGGACAGCCTGAGTATTTAGAATCTCATCAACTCGTTACCGACACTAAAGTGTTTAATAGGCGGCTGTCACCCGCCTGCCAGGCGCTCCCGTTAGCTGGCGTGCTCATGGAAACCTGTAGCTTTGAAGTTGATGGAGCTTTTAAGTTTTACCATTTAAGCTAATGGGAAGGCACCGGCATCTGTTTGTACTTACGCATCTCTACAACAGAGCAGCCTTACCTAACGGTTGCTATGGCTACCTGCAGTCGCCAGCTCTGTTTGGGGGCTATTATTATCCCCGTGACAGCCTTCACTGTGGCCGGGGCAGGGAACGTGATAGGAAAGCCAGGCTGCCTCTGCGTGCAAAACGGTCTGCAGCCTTGCTCACTCGGCACGCACGCACACACGCGCACACAGGCGGGCCAGCTTGATACCCAAAGGGGCAAACCTGGACTCCACCACGCCAGCCCTCTGCCCCCTCTTGCTCCATTTCTTGTCACAGAACCCCTTGAATCCAAAAATCTGAGACTTGTACAAGCGCCCTCAAGTCTTCAAATTCTGGAGTCTTGAGACCCTGGAATTCAAATTCTCCAGTGCCCAGGGCTTCAACTTTCACCATGCTAGAAACGTGGGTTCTGGATTCCAGAATCCTGGAAAGCTAGAGACAGAGAAGTCTAGAAGTACAGGGCGGTAGCATCTTGAAGCTAAAAGAAGCCTTCAGTGGTATATTGCCCAATTTCCCACTAAATGTAGTTCTCCCTGCAGATCGTCATCTGGCATCTGCTGGACTACTCCTAGGAGTAGTGAGCTCACCTGAGGCTTTAACAACTCTTCTTTATACTGAAGCAAAAGGTGCCTTCTTGTCACACTCTGTCCCTCGTCCTGCCTCTGCTGGCTCCGCAGGGGTGCAGAGGGCCAGCCACGCCTCTCCCACGAGGGAAGCAGCAGCTCACCTAAGACTTTTCCTGTCCACACTAAACATCCTGGGACTTTCGCTGAGCCCCTCCCCGGGCAAGGCGAGGCAGGAGCCCCCGTCCGGTGCGGAAGGGTGGGTTCTGCCATCTCCAGTCCCCTGGTCACACGTTCACACAGGGAACTCTCTAGCAAGGGGCTCCCAGCACGCACCCACCCTCACAGGTTTGAGCCTCCAGGCAGCTGTGCACTGAACCCCACTATCCCTGAGGGCAGAAAGTCCGGTCTAGGCCACCCCGTGGGCAGCCAACAACTCCCACAGAGGAGTCTGGGAGCTTATACTTAAAGACTTCCCCAAGGGGGACCAAAAACGGAAAGAAAGAGAGCGCTTTGGCCTCGAAGCCAGGGGTCCTCTCGGGCTTGACTGCCACCCTTCCTCCTCCTGGGAAGCAGCGTCCATCCGCACGCCAGCTTGGAGGTGCCTCCCTCCTGCCCGCAGGCCCCCCCCCCCGCCCCCCACCCCCAGCTCAGCCCACAACTTCCTGGCAGGGTCCTCCCCCTGGGCCAGAGCCAGGCCAGGACTCAGAGCAGGGCTGGGGCCTGGGGTTTGCAGGACCTGCCCAGGGCTGGCGTGGGGCAGCAGGACCCCAAAGCTTGCTCCAGACTGCCCCTCGAGCCCACCCCCCACGGCAGCTCTTCTCCAGCCCCTAGGTGACCATCATACTGACCACGGCTCCCCTTCTCCCCAGCTGTCCTCACGGAGCCTCCAGCCAAGCGGCCGGGCCGGGGGTGGGGAGAGGCACAGGGAACTAAAAATACAGCCCACACGGCAAGGCTCCTCCTCTCCCCGCAAGCCCGGAGGGGTTTACTGCAGGAAGGCTGGCGGGGACACGGCATCCTAATCCTGGAGTCAACAGGTGTGGCCTGGGACGCCAGCCTGCCTCCCCTGTCCCCCAGCCTCGGATGCTCGGAGTGGCTCCTCCAGCCCCACTGGCCCCCTGTCACCTGGACCGAGCCCAGCCCACCTCCACCACCCTACCCTCCCTGCCCTCCGTCCTTTAAGGCCCATCTGTGGGAAGCCCCTCATCTGCCCGCACCCCGCTTCCCAGCAGGGGTACCCTCTCCCCCCTGGGCTCCAACACAGGGCAGGCTTCTCATCTCCTCCTGCTCTGGGGCTTCTCCCCATTTCTCCCCTGTGCGTGCCTCAGGGGAGGAATATAAAAGCCACAAACTCACTCTGCACTCATTGCACGCCAGGGGCACCACTCCTCCCAGCGGTCCCTTTTTTGCAGCAGACACTTTTACAAGCCCCACTTTACACTTATGGAAACTGACGCACACAGAGGTTAAGTATCTTGGCCAAACACACACAGCTGGGAAATGCCAAACCCAAGATTGGCGCCCAGGTGGTGTGGCTCCAGAGTCCATGCTCCATGGCTAAGGACTGGTCTAATTTGGGGGGCTTCCCTCTCGCCCTCTCTCCTTCCTGATGTCACCTGGCAAAGGACCAGGCCAATAAGCTCTTTAAACATTTATGTTGTTGTGTTGAGTCTGTCTTGGCTTCTGGGAGATGAAGGCAAAGGCAACCGTGACCTTGCCCCGGCGGACAACTGGGGGCCCTGCTGCCATCTGGTGGCCACACGGAGAAACACCTCCACCAGGCTCGCCCCTTTCTTCTCGCTTTGTTCATCCATCCCCAGGCCGGACCCCAGCCAGGACGGGGTCTCTTTCTGTCTCTATATTCAAGGCGCCTTGCTTAGAAGACTAGGGCTGGCTTGCCAGATTATTAAAGGATGAATAACTCCTTGCTCTCAGACAACTCAAAGTCCAATGGAGAAGACACCCAGTGGGATTCAGAGAGCAGAAGGGATTTGAGCACAGAGCTATGGGAGGGCAGGCATGGAGAAGGGCTCTTGGCAGACGGGGCAATTGGGCGGGGTATGAAAGTGAGAGGGCAGCTCTGCAGCGCATCCTGAGCAGAGGCACCAACAGCGCATATTCAAAAGCCCTCGGGTGGTGCATGGGGCGAGGGGGCCTGGGGAAGCTGAGGCCGGCTGGGAAGGACCTCATGTGGCAGACAAGGACTTGGGGGCTTAGAAGTGACAGTTCATTTCCACAGACACTCATGCTCACCTGGTATGTGCCAGGCTCTGTGCTGAGCTCTGGGGAGACCAGGGTCTCTGAGCTTCGGAAGGGAAGGACGTGTGAACAGATGGTGTCAACACTTTGGGATAAGGGCAGTGACAGAGGCAGTTCAGCACAGGGTTAAAGCCTGGACTTGTTCCTTGGCCCTGCCATCCACTACTTTTGTGATCCAGGGAAAGTGTCATAACTTTCCAAGGACAGTGCTTTTCTATCTGTAAAATGGGAATTTTGTAAAGAATTACCCATCTCAAATGTCATTGTGAGGATTAACAGAGGGAGCGCACATACAGCACTCAAAGTGGTGCCTGGTACACTGTAAGTGCTAAATAATTGCTCGTTGTTATATAAGGTACAAAGAAATCACAAAGTGGGCAATGAATAGTTGAACGAATGAACATGCAACGGAGGAGGTGATACTTGAGCAGGGATTTGAAGAATCAGTAGGAGTTTGTTAGGAGCTAAAGGAAAAGCTACTCCAAGCACCAGGACCAAAACATTCAAAGGCATGGAAGTTGATGTGTTATGGCTAGGTTTAGTTGTGGGTTGACAGGAAACTCAAAATAACATGGCTTCAGCAAGAGAGTATTAATTTCACTTTCATATGGAAGTCCAGAGGCAGGTGATTCAGAGCTGATATAGAGCACTACCGTGTCAGGGACCCAGCCTCAGTCTACCATATGGCACACATGGCCTCCACCTCCTGATCCAAGATGGCTGCATGAGCTCCAACCATCGGGTCCTCATTCTCACCAGCAGGAAGGAGAAAGGGATGAATAATATACACCCTATTTTTTTTTATTTCAGCATATTATGGGGTTACAAATGTTTAGGTTACGTGTGTTGTCTTTCCTCCTCTTCCCCCCTGGAGCCAGAGCTTCAAGCGTGTCCATCCCCCAGATGGTGCACATCGTACTCATTATGTATGTATATACCCATCCCCCCTCCCCCCTCCCGTCTGCCCAATGCCCAATAAATGTTATTCCTATATGTCCACTTAGGTGTTGATCAGTGAAACCAATTTGCTGGTGAGTAAATGTGGTGCTTGTTTTTCCATTCTTGGGATACCTCACTTAGTAGTATGGGTTCCAGCTCTAGCCAGGAAAATAAAAGAGGTGCTATATCACCGTTGTTTCTTATAGCTGAATAGTACTCCATGGTATACATAGACCACATTTTATTAATCCACTCATGTATTGATGGGCACTTGGGTTGTTTCCACATCTTTGCAATTGTGAATTGTGCTGCTATAAACATTCGAGTGCAGGTGTCTTTTTTATAGAATGTCTTTTGTTCTTTTGGGTAGATGCCAGTAGTGGGATTGCTGGATCAAATGGGAGATCTACTTGTATCTCTTTAAGGTATCTCCATATTGCTTTCCACAGAGGTTGCACTAGTTTTCAGTCCCACCAGCAGTGTAGGAGTGTTCCTACCTCTCTGCACCCACACCAACATTTATTGCTTTGGGATATTTTGATAAAGGTCATTCTTACTGGAGATAAGTGATATCTCATTGTGGTTTTGATTTGCATTTCCCTGATGATTAGAGATGTTGAGCATTTGTTCATGTCTGTTGGCCATTATTCTGTCTTCTTTTGAAAAGTTTCTGTTCATGTCCTTTGCCCACTTTTTGATAGGGTTGTTTGATTTTTTTTCTTGCTGATTTTCCTGAGTTCTAAATAGATTCTAGTTATCAGCCCTTTATTGGATGTGTAGCTTGCTAAAATTTTCTCCCATTCTGTGGGTTGTCTGTTTGCTCTCCTGACAGTTTCTTTGGCTGTGCAGAAGCTTTTTAGTTTGATCAGGTCCCATTTGTTTATTTTTGACGTTGCTGTGATTGCCTTTGGGGTCTTCTTCATAAATTCTTTGCCTAGGCCAATGTCTAGAGGAGTATTTCCAACGTTTTCCTTTAGAATTCTAATAGTTTCACACCTTACATTTAAGTCTGTTACCCAGCGTGAGTTGATTTTTGTGAGAGGTGAGAGGTGTGGATCCTGCTTCAGTCTTCTACATGTGGCTATCCAGTTTTCCCAGCACCATTTATTGAATAAGGCTTCTTTTCCCCAGTTATACCCCTATCTTAAAGAACACTTTCTGGAAGTTGCAATTAATACATCTTACTGCACATCCAATGGCCACACCTCCCTGCGAAGGAGGCTGGGACACGTAGTCTCTTTTTTTTTTTTTTTTTGAGACAGAGTCTCACTGTGTTGCCCAGGCTAGAGTGAGTGCCGTGGCGTCAGCCTAGCTCACAGCAACCTCAAATTCCTGCGCTCAAGCGATCCTCTTGCCTCAGCCTCCCAAAAAGCTGGGACTATGGGCATAAGCCACCATGCCCGGCTAATTTTTTCTATATATATTTTTAGTTGTCCAATTAATTTCTTTCTGTTTTTAGTAGAGATGGCCTCTCACTCTTGCTGGTTTAGAATTCCTGACCTTGAGTGATCCTCCGGCCTGGGCCTCCCAGAGTGCTAGGATTACAGTGTGAGCCATCTCTCCCAGCCTGACATGTAGTCTTTATTTCTGTGTGGCCATATTCCTGGATGAAAATTGGGGGTTCTGTTACCAATATCTACCCATAGGAGGCGTAAAATAGCATGGTACATGTGGGAAGTACGAATATTAATGTTTTGGTGTTTCATGGTGGACAACGTGAAGGGGAGAGAGAGAAGATATAGCCAGAGTAATAAACAGAGGCCAAGCACAGACGGCCCCTTCTGCACTTCCGTGGCCCCGGGCGGGAGCCACGGGAACCCGGGTGTTTCCCCAGGGAGGGCCACAGAAGGGCTCCTAGCAGGGCAGGGCTATGGTCCAATGTGCTGTCCTAGAAACACCACACTAGTTGCAGATGTGACCAACCTCGTGGAGAGACAAGTGTGGAGGGAAGAGACATTTCCCCCCCAACATTTTATTATGAAAATTTTCATACATGCAGCAAAGTGGAAAGAATGTCACAGTGAACACCACACGCTCACCACCTAATTTCTACCACGGGCATTTTACTAAACTAGCTTTGTCATATATCTGTCCATCCCTCTACACATCCATCCATCCTTACGTTGGTGGCGTTTCAAATTGCCGACGTCCCCCTGTCTCCTTGTAAAAACTTCACAAGGCATGTCGGGAAAGAGAGTTGGATATTTGAATTTTTTTTTTTTATGTAAACAATACATCCCATGAAATGCACACGTCTTCAGTGTGCATTTGCTGAGCTGTGACGAATGCACACACCTGTGTCACTCAAACCGTATGAAGCTACAGAACGCTGTCATCCCCGCAAGAGCTCCCCGCATGCCCCTTCCAGCCTCGCAGTTGATCCCGGCCCGACCCCGGCTCCCAGGGACAAACCCTGTCCTGATTTTTTTTTTTTTTTTTTTGTAAACCAGATTGGCTTGGGGGAGACAGGCATTTAAGAGCCCCCAGGTGGCCCAGGTCCGGGCGGGGTTCAGAGCAGTGGGGGGCGGGCAGAGGGAGAAGGAGGAGTCGGATGTCGGGGCTCCCCTGCAGGCCGAGCTGGGGGGGGGCGGGGGCGTTTGGCCGGAGCCCCGCGTCCTCGGCGGGGCTGGGATTCCAGCGGGCGGGCGGGGGCGCCCTCCACTAAGGCGGGGTGCAGGGAGGGGCGGGGCTGGGATTCCAGCGCGCGGGCGGGGGCGCCCTCCACTAAGGCGGGGTGCAGGGAGGGGCGGGGTGCAGGGAGGGGCGGGGCTGGGATTCCAGCGCGCGGGCGGGGGCGCCCTCCACTAAGGCGGGGTGCAGGGAGGGGCGGGCCTGGAGACCGGATCCTCGGGACTCGCCCTCTGGCCTCGGAAGTGCCCGAGGGGCATCGGTCCGGCAGTTGCGGGGACACACCTTCGTCCCCAGGGCAGCTCCTCTGAGCGCCGCGGGGTGCGCACTGTCCCCCAGCCACCGGGGCGTGGGGGTCGCCGCGCGTCTCCACCGCCTTCCCGGCCAGGACGCGGCGGCGCCAGGACGCGGCTCCACCCGCACGAAGGCTGTCCTCGGGGCATGGGGAGGGCGTGGTCACTCCGGGTGGCAGGACTCCAGGAAGCAGACCCCACTCCGCGGGGGAGCCGGGCAGGGCGGGGGCCCGCCTGCGCCTGCGCAGTCCGCTCCGGCCGCTCCTTCCTGCCCCCTCCCCAGCATCCTACGCCCCGGCCCCGGCCCCTCCCCCTCGGCCCCTCCCCCCGCCCCGCCCCGCCCCTCGGCCCCGGCGCCCCCCTTAGAGGCGTTAGAGCCCCCAGCCCCGGCCTTGGCTACTGAAAGCTCCCCCAGGGAGGAGGTCTCCGCGCGCCCCAGGGGGTGGCAGGGGGAGCCAGAGAAAACATGAAACATCCGCCACCCGGGCCGAAGTCGGGTTTTCCCTAGTTCTCTGTAAAACCACACGCAACCCGCTGCGGCACGGAGTCGTTTCTTTCTTGAGAAAACCCATTTGGTCCGTGGAAGATGCTCCTCATCTTCCCTTTCCGGGGCCTTGAACTTATTTCTTGAGAACCGATGCCTTGACCTTATTCTGCTGAGAGAGGATTTGTTCCCCCTTCCTCCCCACAGTTCCACCGCGGAACATCCTGCATCCATCTGCATCCGGCAATTTGGAGAGGCCTCAGTTTACCCCATCGGGCGCAGGGTCAGAGCCGCAGGAGCTCTCCGTAGATCACCTGGGAGGATGCGGGGGAAGAAGGACCCTGGGGGCGGGGAGGGTTGGCGAAGAAAACTTACCAGGACAAGGGGAGCCCTGAGAGATTTAGAAGGAGGGGTGACAGGGTCAGGCGTGCACAGGGAGGAGAAGGAAGCCAGGTGGGAGGTGAGGAGAAATGCTAAGGCTTCCCGTGTGCCGGCTCCGGTGAGGGCAGAAATGCAAGCATGGCCCCAGTGGCCTGCCCTCAGAACACCAGCTGCTGTAACTAACAGCCCCCCAAGCAACCAGTGTCTTATTTGTTCTCGACAGTGGTTTAATAGGTTTATTTCTCATTTACCTTGCAAGCCAATGCAAGGTGAGAAGAATGCTCTCTTCCACACTGGTTCGGGGACCCAGGCTCCCTCCCCGTGGACCTCAGAGACGATCCCCCTGTATCCAGCAGGCAAGCAACTGGAGAGAGAAACAGTGTAAAGGGTCATGTGAGAGGCTTTACGGGCTACGCCTGAGTGATGCTCATCATCTCTGCCCAAATTCCTCCAGCCAGATCCCAGCCATGGGCACTGCTAGCTTGGAGGGAAGTGTGAGAACAGCATCTCTCTCTGTACCCAGGAGGAAATGACACGGGGTTTGGTGAATACATAGCATTGTGTCTGCTACAGTCATGGCCTGAGATAATAAAGTGGTTTATAATCTAGTGGAAGGATAAGAAAGGGAAGTTGGGAATAAAATATTTACATTAATAATACGTCCTAATGTCCCACGCAGCACATAGTAGGTGCTCATTGTGATGTTTGTTAAAGCCGTTCGGGTCACTCTTTTCCAACTGATATCACCACTGATAAAATGCTTGGCAGCTGGGGAGAGGGACGGGTGGAAGGGACTGCAGCCAGCTGATCACCCAACAGAGGCTTGGAAGATGGTGAGAGCAAAGTTAGGGGAGAGGAATGCATGTGGAATATTCTGGAAACCCCAAGAAAACCAGTTTGGCCGGGTCAGAAGATGTGCCAAGGGGATTTGTCATTCATGGGGTTGGAATGCGGCTTGGAGAGGATCAGGAATGACTTTGAACTGGAAGAATGTTGGCAGCTCTTCAGCAGGCCTGGAGGAGGGTCCGTGGTTGCGGTGGGGTGGGAGGGGGGTTCCCCGGCTTCTCAGATGAATCAGCAGGGTCAGTTAAAATTAGTCACCGCGACCCAGCAGGGAAAAGCCACAGGGCAAACAGTCATGTTCATTTATGTGGCAGCCGGTTTCACATGGGGCGATCTCTGGGCTCCCAGTTTTGGAGAGCGGAGAGCTCAGGGTGGGCGCTGGTGCTCTGTGCTGCCCCGGGAACCCCGCTTTGCACTGCTGGGGCAGCACCCCCAGGCTCTCCACCTTGGCAGCGGGACGGCGTGGGCAGTTTGGCCCAGCTCCCTGCTCAGCCTGCTGCTGGCCACGGTGGCCTGGGTGGTCTCCCTGCGGGCACAGCTTTAAGTTCTTTACACGCGGGGGCTCATTTAATCCTCACGCCCCTTACCCAGGAGGGGCTTTATCGTCACTGCTGAGCAAAGGACATGCCAACCACCCAGGACGGGCCGATGACGGGTGGAAAAGTGCGTTGTCAACTGTTAAGCGAGCTGCTTGTGAGGATGCAAACATTTAGGACCCCTGCCCGGGGTCTACGGTCCCAGTTTACTTCTGGCTTAGCAGTAGTGCTTTGGGAGAATGCACTCCATCTTCTAGAATTTTCCCTCCACTTGCCCCTCTATCAGAATGTAGCTGTCTTGAGTCACGACCTGTCTTAGTAGCCACGCATGGAAATCCACCCTTCTCCACCCCGCACCTGAGGCATGTAATCTCAACAAAGGCCAGTGCAGGGTGGATATTTAGCCCAAAGGAGGGGCCCTTTGCTCCCATTCTGCCCTAGACTGAACACCCCAGCACTCGGGTATTGTGCCCTACAGACCCATCTGCCCCGTCCTCCCCAGTTCTGCAAAGTCCACCCACTGAGGGCCTTCCCATGCGACACCTCCTCCAGGAAGTCCTCCCTGCAGAGCCCCAGCACCACATAGCCATCTCCCTGCAGACCTCGTCCCTTTCTTCCTGCTTTTGGCCCTTGTTTTTTTAAGACAGCGTCTTATTCTGTTGCCCAGGCTGGAGTGCAGTGGCATGATCATAGCTCACAGCAGCCTTGGACTCCTGGGCTCAAGAGAATCTTCTACCTCAGTCTCCCGAGTAGCTGGGACTACAGGAGCAAGCCACCATGCCCAGCTAATTTTTCTTATTTTTTGTAGAGATGGGGTCTCGCTATGTTGCCGAGGCTGGTCTGGAATTCCTGGTCTCAACTGATCCCTCCCTCCCAGCCTTTTAAATCACTGGGATTACAGGCTTGAACCACCACACGTGGCCAATGGCCCTTGTTGCAGCTCTATAGGAGGAAACACTGTCTTTATTGATTGATTGATTCAGTAATTCATTCATTAACTCACTCAGTAGTATCTGTTGAGGGTGTCTTCTGTATCAGGCACTTTAGAATTTAAAAAAAAAAATCCTTCCCAAAGAACCTAACAGTAGCCAGCACGTGGTATAGGAACAAACACTGAATTTCAGAAACTGAGGCTATGACATGGGGCAGATATTTTGGGGACCAGGTTTTCCTTTTGACTCTGCTGATAAACATGCCACCTAGGGGGGTGGCAGTGCTGCTTTCTAGTTTATAAGGAAGGAGGGCGGGATGAGAGAAGAAACAGAGACACGGAGAGGTTTGTCTAGGTGTGCTTATGTAAACATGTGCCTGGGATTGTGCACATGTCTATCTGAGGGCATGACACCCAGGTCTTTGAGGACATGGAGAATCACCATGTTGCTGAGGAAGAAGGGAGCATTAGCTACAGGGAAGATGAGCAGAGGCAGAGCAGTGTGAAAACTTGCACTGGGTCCAGGGAAGAGGGAGTGGCTGGATCACATGATTTGGAGCAGGATGTGGAGGCTGGACAGGTGGGCAGGAGCCAGCTGTAGAAAGCTCTGACATCATGGCCAAATCCTAACCATCCTCCAAGGCCTGACACAAAGGCCACCCCTCCAGGAAGCCCTCTGCAGTTGTCTTTTGTTGTTTTTGTCTGTCTTTCTAGCACCCTCCCCTTTCTTTCCTAGCTGTCTGTGATGGATTCTGCCTCTTGACCGCAGTGATTGGCTCAGAGATGGGCATGTGATCAAGCTGGACAAATCAGAGTCTTCCCTGGGACTTTCCTGCCAGGCTTCCTGGAGGAAGATTGCTAAGTAAAGAAAATGTGAGTTTGGGGTTACAGGAGACCCAGGGCCTGAAGAACAAAATCAAACAGAGACAAGGACAGCCAAGAGATACAGCAAGACAGAGACCTGATGATTTTTTCCCGAGTCACTGGATCCAACTATGCCTAAAGCCACTGTACCCTGGACCTCTCAATTAAATCATTTGTTCATTCAACAAATAGTTGTTGAATGCCTGATATATTAGGGTTCTCCAGAGAAACAGAACCAATAGGAGAGAGACTGACTGATTTATTGATTGATTGATTATAAGGAATGGTTCACATGATTACAGGCTGAGAAGTCCCATGACCTGCCATTTGCAAGCTGGAGACCCAGGAAAGTCAGTGGTATAGTTCAGTCTGAATCTGAAGGTCAGATAACAGTGGTACAAGGTCCAGCCGGAGGGCAGAAGACCAGTGTCCCAGCTCAAGCAGCGAGACAGCTCTCCCCTCCCCCCCTCACCCTTTTGTTCTGTTGAGGCCCTCAGTGGGATGGATCAAGCCCGGATCGAGCCCATCGTAGTGGAGAGGGCAGCTCCCTTTGCTCAGTTACTGATTCCAGCACTGATCCCGCCCAGAAAGACCCTCGCAGACACCCAGAGACAACGTTTAATGAAATATCTGGGCACTCCTGGTTCTGTCAAGCTGACAGAACGTCACACCTACTATGTTCAAGGCGAGTCCCAGAGGGTGGAAATACAGCAGTTAAAAAAAAAAAAAAGACAAGAAAAATCCTGCCTAACGGAGTTTGCATGGTTGGTGGGGGAGGGCGTGGGTAGAAAGATGGCAAATAAAATAAATCATAGAGGTAGCATGTTCCATGATGACACATGCTATGTAGAAAAATAAACCAATAAAGCAGAGACTAGGCATAGAGAGTGCTGGGCTGGGCGGGGAGTGGGGCGTACGTTTTTAAATTTAATTTTAAAATGCACTTTAAAGTTTAATGTAAACTTTTTTGATAAAGATCCAAGGGAGGACAAAAAGGAGGAAATGACAGAAGTATCTGGGGAAAGCATTTCGGCAGAGGGAGCAGCAGGTGCCAGGGGCCCGAGGTGGGAGCGTGCACCCCCATTCAAGGTGCAGCAGCAGTCACGTGCGGAGACGTGTTCCGACTTGTGCACACAGTAGTCTGAGTTGGACCTCTGCCCCTTGCAGTCAAAACCTTCCTACTAAGCTGGCTTCCCCATCATGCCCCAAGAAGCATCTGTCTCCTCCTTCCCGCTGCCTCCTGTCTGTTCCCCTTCCCAAAAGACATCTAGTGTCAGTTGTCTCTGCTCCACAGGGCCGCCTTCGTTTTAATACGCGTGTTATTCAGAAACATCGCCAAGCGCCTCGTGTGCCGAGCACCCCGATGACGATGACATCCCGCGTTTGTGAGTTTGGTCAGGAAAGTGCGGGGAGGGCGAGTGATTTTTCCCAGGGAAGGGCAGAGCCAGGACTCAAACCCGGGCTGGTCCGACCCCAAATCCCGCATTTGTTGTATCCTGCGTGCCAGCCCCGTGTTGAGTTGAAAACACTGGGACACATTCTGGAAGAAAGTTAACTTCTCCTTTGGAACTCGCCTGCGATTCGAGCACCGGCCTCTAAGGAAAGCGATGCCTGGAGCAGTAAGGCTTTGGCCAGTTACGGCAGCAACCGCTCTATGCACACGGCTCACTTCATCTCGTACAGCCCTGTAAGGCCAGGATTGCTGTGTCCAGGGGAAGACAGCAAGGTTCTCATGACCCTGCCGCACTCACCTGTCTGCCCAGGTGGCCTGGGCGTGGCTGGCTGCTGGTCCCCCCAGGTCCCTCATCACCTCCGCTGAGTCCTGCAAAGCCCTTTGCCCTGCTCTCACCGGGGAAGATCTGCACCAGGGCTCCCCCTGAGCTGAGACCCCTGCAGCCCAGAAGCCGGTGCAGCCCCTGCAAAAGATACTGGCGCAGATGGGACTTTAACCCTGGATCCCTAACCGGAGGGGGATTTGAGCTCCCTGGAGCTAGCCCCGCACCCCACAGCGAGGTTTCTGGTTTGGTTTCTCAACTCGGCTGTGAGCGTCTCAGGGTGGGGGCCAAGTGCAGTCTCTTATGTACCTCTCTAACCCCAAGGGTGACTTCCTGAGCCAATCGATACCCTCAGAGAAGGTACATTAGGTTTGTAGACAGCCGTAACAAATGACCACAACTTTGTGGCTCAGAACAAGAGAAATGTGTTCTGTCACAGGTCTGGAGGTCTGAAGTCACGGTGCCAGCAGGCTTGGTTCCTTGCGGGGGCTCTGGGGGCTGTGTTCCCTGCCGCTCTCGGGGCCGGGGATGCAGGTAAGCCCCAGCTCGCAGCTGCACCCCTGCAGCCTCTGCCTCCGTCTTCTGCATGTCTGTGCTACGGAAAGCTCGGCACTAGCCCACGAGGCCGAATCGGAAGAACGAGGACAAGTGTTCTGGGGAGGAGGAAAGAGAATTTTTTATTACTTTGCCGGCAAAGGGGGAAAAATGGTAGATCTTCTCGTCTCAAAATCCACATTTCCTGAACATAAGCAGAAATGCAGAGCTGTTAAAGGGAGGCCCTCGGTTCTAGGCTGCTGTGGTTGAGTATTCTAATCCTCCCGGCTCTGCCAAAGACGAAGCCTGTGACCTCCCCCGGCCTGGGATGGAGCCATCTTATTTAACAGAGGACTTAACCTACCTTGGGGATGCAGGTCAGGCTGCAGTTCCCAAAAAGAGTGGGGGACGTTTCAAAGAGAGAGAAAATCTGTTTTTGTTTTTCTTCGAGCCCTTCCCTGTGTTACATATCTGTGTCTTCTTTTCTGTCTCTGTCTCTTTTAAGAACACTGCCATTGGATGTGTAGCCCATCCTAAGATCAGGATGTTTTCATCTTGAGATCCTTAATTATGTTGGCAAAGACCCTGTTTCCAAATAAGGTCACGTTCACAGGTAAGGGGGATTAGGGCTTGGACATAACTGTTTAGGGTCACCATTCAATGCACTACAGGTGGGGAAACATCGGCTCAGAGCGGAATGGATTTGCTCGGGATGCCACGGTGCGCTGGGGCAGCCATGGGGCTGGCTGCGGTTCTGATGCTGCGCCAGAGCTCCGTCTCCAGGCTGCACTGCCCTGGGTTCCCCAAACGCTCTGGGATAGTGTTCAGTGAAAAGCCATCTGGAGGCTGTCTGGGCTCGGGGAAGCCTGACTTTCCAGCCCAGAGTGGCCGGAATGCAACCACGGGAGGGAGTTCCGTGCCTGGGGCCGTGGTTGGCGTGCAGGCCCCTCTCTGGTGGACAGGCCACGCCACACCTGGCCACAGAGCCCTGCTCCTGTCCATGTCTCTGTGGAGGGCAGAAGCAGCCCTGGACACAGCAGGGAGGAGGCAGGACCGAGGTACCCCTGCCCTCTGGGTTGCTTTCTTCTTGGGAGACAGTTCCTGCTCTCTTTGGGGAGAACCAGAGAACACGCATAGTGTTGCAACTGATGAATCTAATGCTGTATCCTCGGCTCTTAGAGGCTGCAGAGCAGAGTGGTTGATTCTGGCCTTGGAACGCAGACCACCTGGGCTCCAGCCCCAGCTCTGCCCTTGGCTGGGCGTTTGGTCTTGGGCACACTTTTGCTTCCTCGTGTCCTCTCATTGGCAACACAGGACATCAGCAAACTGACCTCACAGAGTGATCAAAAGCATGAACCTAACACACAGGAAGCCCATGGTGAGGTCAGGCAGAGATGGCTACTGTTATTTACCATTGACCATGAGCCTGGGCTACAAATAAAGTGTCTGCTGTGACCAAATTCATATGACTCCCAGCCCTAAGTTCATCCTCGCTGGAAGATTCTGTCTTCTTCACACTAATTACATTCAGCCCCAGGGCTTTGCTTTTCTGCACACATCAGAATCCCAGTCCATACCTTAGGGGATGGCCAGCTCTGGTTTTAAGAACTTCTAAGAGAAAGAGGTAGAGAGAATCATCCCCAGGCTGATGTCGTCATTTGCATTCGGTGCTGGACAGGAATGTGAAACAGAACAGGTCTTTTCTTGGCTTGATAAATAACCCAAGATCAGCCTATGACACCTGTCGCCAAGGACAGGCCGCGATGTTAGGCCCCTTCTTCTATCTTGTGCTCCCTCCCAGGGCTGTCTGAGCACAGTGGCAGTCAGACTGGGGGGACAGGCTGCCGCAGGGGCTCCAGCTGTCTCATCCACCTGGTCGAGGGCCCACAGTGCTGTCATAGACAGGGGAGGGGTGGGAGTCCTGCCTCTCTCTTGCCCAGAAGACTTCTTTGCTTCTCTGCAAATTCACCCGGCCCCTAGACAGCAACCCGTGAGCTCTGCACAGCACAGGAAGAGATGCAAATTTGGGCAGTTCTGTGTCAAACCAAATACTTGCTTCTTTCCCATGGAGTTTTCAAACCTAAGCTTTAAGACTCTTAGAACCTTAAAGAACGAGAATCTGGAGCCTTAATCGCCCAGTGGGGCAGGACACCCCCACAGCCCAGGAGTGGCTGTCTCCAGTGGCTGCCGTGAGCCTCATTCTGACCAGCACTTCTTCAGGGCCATGTTAGAGAATCCAGGCCGCAGACAGAAAGAGCTGGCGTGGGGGAGACCTTCCTGACTGCACACGGGGCAGCAGCAACCAAATAAACCCCCACTGTGGTTTCGGTTCTGCCCAGGTCCACACCTGCCAGTCCTGCCTGGCCTGTCTGGGCTCTCCCAGTCTCCACACCTCCTCCATCACCAGATTCCAGGCATACCCTCCTGCCCCAGATCTGCTTCCCCAAAGGACTGGGGCAGGGGTCTGCCCTGCCTGCCTTGCTCATGGAAGACAGGCCAGTCTAGTGCCCTGGCCCACCCGTCCTCTGGAAGTCTGGTGTATGCAATTTCTCCATTTCATTAGATTTGAATAGCATGTACTGTGAGCTCTGGCATTTAGGTCCTTTTGGGCCAACAAAGATTCACTATGCTAACTGTCAAGGAGAAAAGATGAAAAAGATATTGCCCCTACTCTGGTGTCACCTAGCAATGGGTAGAGAGATGGGAGAGCTCAAACTCGTCACCTGGAAGCTAAGCCCCTGTGACAGGCAGAGGCCCAACATGACAGCAAGGGACACACCAAAGTATATTTTCTGTGGACGGCCTTCTTGGGGTGCAGGGGACAGCCTGAAAACACAAATCCAATGGGCTGGGGAGAGAACAAGGCTTGGATCCAAAGCAACAGTCGAAGATGTGACAAACTCTTGGAAACATAGAATCTGAGTGAGAATCACAGAGTGATGGATTCTAAGGTCACAGAATCCCAGAAGAGAAAAAGACCCTAGTGTAAGGGTGAGGAACTCAGTAGGTGCTCATGGCGCAGGATGAGAAAGAATTCTCACACAAAGATGAGGATGTAAAGAAGTAAAAAGCTTATTTACTTTCCAGAGAAAGAGAAAGAGAGAAAATAAGGGGAATGGCACAGCCAGGAGGGGCAGAGCCAGGTGGGGCTCAGGTGGCCTGTGGACTTTCCCCCTTGGCCACCCCTGCAGTCCCCTGGCACTGAGAGGAAGTAGCAAAGTGCCATCAGCTGAGGAAAAGCGGCTCCGGCTTTTAAAGGGTAAAAATGGCTTTTTTCCCTTCTGCTGCAGACTGCTAATAAGAGATAGCCAGCAGCCTTTCTTCTTTTTCTTTTTTTCCTGCTCTTAGAGACTCATCTTCTGGAATGTAGTCAGGCTCTTTTTAATTCGTGTGTAAACATCTCTACAGCTGTAAAGAGGGGATCTCCACAGACAATTAGTTAATCTTAAAAGAACGGCGAGTTTAAGGTTATCTGGAGACTGCGAGTTAGATGGCTTGTGTTTTTCTGTTAGATAGTTCGTAAGCAAAGCCGTCCTTTCACCTAGCTCATCCCGCACTCATTCTGGGAGGCTGAGGCTCCTCCTGGAAGATGATCGCTATGGTGACGAGGTCATGGGGGACCCCTGCCAGCCGGCTGGAGTCCAGCTGTCCATGCTTGCAGGGGCAGTGACGTGCCCAGCCACAGCGGGAAGGGGCAGAGCTAGGTGTGGGCTCAGGTGGCCTGGGGACTTTCGCCCTTGGCCATCCCCAAAGTCCACTGCATACATAAGCAAGCCTCTGGGAGCCGAGGCTACACCCCCCACTCCCCCGGCAGAGAGGAAATTCTGATACCAGGGAGGGCACTTGCCAGAGGGACCGATTCTCTGTGAGGGGTGTGGGAAGGTAGCCCCAAGGCATCCTGAGCCCAAGCCTAGAAAGGCTAGCAGACATCCTGAAATGGATTCTTCCACTGGAGCAGAGTGGGCTGCTCAGCCCAGGCACCCAGAGCACCCTCCACCCAGTGACCCTCCACCTGGGAGGACCAGCCGCTGGGGAACGTGCCACTTCATAAAGTGCTGGCCAGGGGAACCTGGACCAAATCAGCAGGGGCCAGCTCTTTCACACCTGACGCTCGCAAAGGACCATCAGCTGACTTGTCCAGAAGAGCGCTCCCTGTATGTTTCCCTCCTTCCAACCTCAGGCACCCTCCAGAAACAGTGCACTGCCTTTGCTACGGACAGGCAATGTAACCGGGCCGGAGTGTTAGAGAACCACGTGCCCCCAGCCGCAGAGACCAGCGGGACATGGGACACAGGTTAGCCCAGAGAGAGCTTCCCAGGAAATTTTCTTCCTGGATCTGGTGGGGAAACACTCTTGCATGTACAATCAGGACCTAGAAGGGCACGGACTGGAATAGGCTTGGGGCTCGTTCTCTCTGTTAAGGAAAAAGCCCACATGCAGTAGAACAGGATGAGGCTGGTGCAGAGATGGGGGAGAGAAGTAAGATGGGGTCCTGGTCCCTGGACCTGGGACTGCCCTAAACCTTGTGGATTCTCCTTTGATTCTGAGAGCAGATCAGTAGTTCTCAAACATTCTGTTACAACCCAAAACATACACACACACTTCAACACATGTGTGTTCTAATTGTGTGCACATAATTGCCATGAAACAATACTTACATCCTTATTACATATGATACGCTCTGGTATTTCCACTCTATCTGATTTCATTTCCTTTTGTTGCTACTTGAGACCCAGGAAGCTGACTTCATGAGGCACCGAATTGTGTTTTGCGGCATAAAAATCAACCGAGCTAGATCAATAGCCTCCCAGCAAGTCCTTGTTTCTGCCTGTGCTAGCCCAGGATGGTTCGGTCACTTGCAATCTGCTAACTAAAATGTGAACTAAACTCAACTTTCTGTGCCCTTCGCCTGCCCGCCCCCATCCCACACCTGGCCAGGCTACCCCAGGGAGCCCAGTTTGCAAACTCATTTATCATCCAGCCGCAGAACGGAGATGTAGGCTTCTGTGAAGCGCTTCAGAGGAAAGAGAACTGCACTCAGACAGATGTGCGTTCCAACCCCACTGCGGTCGTGTCCGACACTGCAACCTGGGTCAGCTCCTTAGACTCGTGAGTGTCAGTCTTGGCAGCTATAAATCGGACTTGTTCTTCCTGCCTCATCGAAGAGCATATGGATGAAATCAAACCGTGTGTGAAATATGCCTAGCACAGGGCTCCACGTGGAACATTTTGCACGTGGAGGTTCCCACCACTCCAACCCAGGGTGACAAACACCTGCATTTTTTTTCCTTTTATTTTATCATATTATGGGGGTACAAATATTGTTAGGGTTACATATATTGCCCCTGCCATTCCTACCCGCCCCCACCCCCCGCTGCCTTGCCAAAACATCAAATGTGTCCAACCCCAGGTGGTGCGCATCTAACCTATTTTGTAAGTATATATCCTTCCCCTCCTCCCCCCTCCTATCTGCCCGCCACCTGATAAAAGTTTTCTGTTTTTCTTTTTTGACCTTTTGGTTACATTGTATATCTTTGCCTTTCCCTACGAAGGGTTAGAGGTATTCCCTCCCCCCCCCCCCACAATGTTCGCCACAACCCTAAGACGTGTATCTCCCCCTCCCCCAAACCCTGGTGAGCATTGCCACCATTTGAGCACCATAGTGTTAATCAGTCAGTACCAATTTGATGGCAAGTAGATGTGGAGCCCATTTTCTTGATCTTGCGTCGTCTCGCTTTGTATCACGGGCTTAAGCTTAATCCAGGATAGCATAAACGGTGCTAGCTCACTGTCATTTCTTAGAATTGAGTAGTATTCCATTGTGAGCATATACCAAATTTTAATTATCCACTCATGAATTGACGGACACTTGGGTTGTTTCCATGATCTTGCAATAGTGAATTGTGCTGCCATAAACATTCGAGTGCAGATGTCTTTGTAATAGAATGTCTTATGCTCTTTTGGGTAGATGCCCAACAATGCTATTGCTGGGTCGGATGGGATTTCTATATCTAGCTGTTTGAGGTATCTCCAAATTCTTTTCCACAAAGGTTGCACTAATTTGCAGTCCCACCAGCAGTGTAAGAGTGTTCCTGTCTCTCCACATCCTCGCCAGCATTTGTTGTTTTGGGATTTCTTGATACAAGCCATTCTCACTGGTGTTAGATGGTATCTCATTGTGGTTTTGATTTGCATTTCTCTGATGATTAGAGATGTTGAGCATTTTTTTATATGTTTGCAGGCCATTATTCTGTCTTCTTTGGAGAAGTTTCTGTTCATTTCTGTTGCCCCTTTCTTGATGGGGTTGTTTGATTTTTTTCTTGTTTATTCTTTTAAGTTCTAGATAGATTCTTGTTATTAGACCTTTATCAGAAGTGTAGGGAGCAAATATTTTCTCCCACTCTGTGGGTTGTCTGTTTGCTCTAATGATGGTTTCCTTAGCTGTGCAGAAACTTTTTAATTTGATGAGATCCCTTTTGTTTATTTTTGATGCAGCGGTGATTGCCTTGGGAGTCTTCCTCAAAAATTCTTTGCCTAGACCAATGTCTGATAGGGTTTTCCCAACATCTTCTTCTAGGATTCGTAAGGTTTCACACACCTGCATTTTTAATGCAGGGTAGGAGAAGGAGCAAGGATGTCTCTCAAATCTCACATGGGAGACAAGGTCGGTGTCTTTCACAGACTTGAGTAAGCGTACCTGGCGTGCGCGTCAACTTTGCCATCGTCAGGGTAACTCATCCGATCCTTACGAGAACCCTGGGAAGTGGACGAGGTGGAAGTAGGTGAGGGTGAGGAGTTGGCGTAGGACGAGCACAGCATGTGCAGTTCTGGGGTCAAGTTCAGTGCTCCTTTCTCCCCTTGTAACGGCGGCTGCCCTGCTCCCCTCTCTGGCCTGGGCTCCCAGGTTGCTGGAATTGCTTCCAGGCAAAGCAAAGCAGGAAGGGATGGAACTTTTGCTACCTTTGGCCAATTGCCCTCTCTGGGCAGTGTTTGCTCAAAAACATTCCCGACATGCTGCAGCCAGGGAGAAGGGAAGACATTCCCGGAATCCGAGAATTTCAGGGTCAGAATGTTCTTCAAGGGCCTTTCCTCATCCTTTATGACAGTCACTGCCTGTGCCAGGGGTCTGCCAGGGGAGGTGCTGAAGGCTCACAGGCCCTCTGGGCCTGTGGACACAGGAGCCTCATGACCTGTGCCTGAAGCGCCCTGCTGAGAGGGGCCCGCGGGACTTAGCAATGTTGAGGCTCGTGCTGCCAACTGCGCTGGGGTCAGAGGAGCGGGTTGGCAGGGGGGTGTCTCCCATGTGCCTTCAGGGCTTGGCAGCACCTCTGGGGCAGGGTGGGTCTCCTGTGTGCCAATGGGGACCCCTGGGGGCAAAGAGTAGAATGTTCTATGGGATATGGTGGGAGTCAGATTGTGATAAAATACACATAACATAAAATTTACCATCTTTACCATTTTTTGTTTTTTTGAAACAGAGTGTCACTCTGTTGCCCTGAGTAGAGTGCCATGGCGTCAGCCTAGCTCACAGCAACCTCAGTCTCCTGGGCTCAGGAGTTCCTCCTGCCTCAGCCTCCCAGGAAGCTGGGACTACACGCACATGATACCATGCCCAGCTAATGTTTCTATGTTTAGTAGAGAAGAGGCTCCCTCTTGCTCAGGTTGATCTTGAACTCCTGAGCTCAAGTGATCCTCCCACTTCAGCCACCCAGAGTGCTAGGATTATGGTGTGAGCCACTGCGCCAGGCACCCCCAAATTCTTAAGCTTAAATTAGCCAAATCCATGTCTATTGCTTGTGTTCCAAGTAACTGAATAAAATCACAACTCAGGACGGACGGTCCCTGAGGAGTCTGACCATCAGCGGCATGTTTCTTGAGCAACAATGACTGCGGCCACGGCAGGGGAGTAGGGGTGAGGGAGGGGCGGACGGGGGTCCGAGTCCCAGCAATCAGACTACTCGAACCAATATCCGCTCCTACCATACTCATTGGGGTTATAAGAGTTAAAACATTTGTTTGTTTATTAGCAGTAGAAATTTCGCAAGCCTTCGACATGTGCAACAGGCATCATTTTGCAACACCTCCCAATGCACATTCCCCTCTGTCTGTAAGCGGCCCCTACACTCCTTTCATTATTAGGGCTAAACCATGGAAGCCCCAGCCAGAGAGGGATGTGGGGAGAAGCCTGCCAGGATCAGGCGGGAAAGAGGCAGGGGAGGGGCAGGGCAAGAAATCAGAGTCAGGGTCCCAGCCCCACCTCCTCCTGTCCTGGTCCAGCTGGTGGCAGAGGTAGGAGCGGGTCAGGAGGAATCTATGTGCACAGGATTTGGGGGGGAGGTGACTGCCGCCTCCTGAGGTAGCCACGGGACAGTGGAGAAGCCCTGTGGGTGCTTAGGCAGGAAGTGGGGCTAAGACATCCCTTAGCTCCCTGTCCCCTGTCCTCTTCCCAGCCTGAGCAAGGCAGGGGAGACACAGACCACTGGGCTGGGGCGCGGTGGCCCCTTGGCTGGGTAGCTAGCCTGTGCCCGGGGTTTGTGTGGGTCGTGGCTGCAACAGGGTGTCCCTAGCTCCTCAAGAGCCCAGGTGGTGCCAGGCCAGAGAGAGCGCCAGGGCGGACTTGAACCCTGGTGTTCAGGAGCCAGTGACGCCTGCCTGGTGGGAGGGGACCAGGATACCTCTCTGTGGCCAGCGAGACCCCAGAGGGCCAGCACTGCACCCACATGCCACCTCTGGGTGGGAGAGACTTTCAAGGGGACAGAAAAGGCTCTGATAGAAAATTTGAACTTAAATCCGCCTAAACGTTCCCCCAAATGACTGACTTTATCCCCAAAGAGTGTGTTTTGCATTGCAAGAGATGGGGGAAGCTTCAGGCAAGTTTGTGTCTTTTTAGCAGGGCTGGGGAAGGAAGGGGAGGTGAGTTATAGAAAGGGAGCCACATCAGGCTCTGCTCCCTGAGCTACAGGGCAGGCTATGCCCCAGCACCAGCAGCGCGTCTGCACCTGGCTACAGAGCAGTTCTCCTCTCAGAGGACAAAGGCCACCATGGGAAACATGCCCCTAGCCCAGGGACCAGCCTGGGCCCCGAGGCTCCCAGGACCGGGCAGCAATCTGGCTCTGTTGCCAGGGAACACAGCAGGCTGCCCCGGTCCGCCACCTCCTCCTCAGGGACAGTCTCTGTTCGGAGTGTTCTCCAAGTTCGAGGGCCAAGGCTCAGGTCACAGAGTCTGGGGGGCCTGCTCTGGGAAGGCCCTCACGAGACCCAGCTCAGTGGCCCCCCACCCTCTGGCTCTCCTCCCCAGGGGACATCAGTCGGCCCCCACGCCCTGCACAGCCAGGACTGGCTGGGTGGACCATGCCTTCTGCAAACCCACAGCCCCATGTGGCCTCAGCGAGGGGAGGGGCGTAGAGGCCTCTGGGCATATCAATATGAACAAACCAGACGGTTCCTGACCCCGGTTTGCACCCAAATGCGGGAGAGACCCACAGATCTCAGCCTACAACCACCCTGTGCTCATTCCCTCAGACAGCCCAGCACTGCTCTGCCCCTTCTCTGCTGTGTGACCCCAGGCTACCCACTTAGCTTCTCTGGGCCCCTGCTTCCTCTTCTGCGAAATGGGACATTGAGTATCACAATCCTATATCTCAAATTCTTGGGGTCAGATGCCTGTCAGAGTTCCCAATTTTTGGATTTCTGGAAAGGTCATGCGGTGTGGGTCTTATATATTTTGTGACATTCCCCCGAATAGCCCTCCTTAGTCAATCGTGTTATTTCTGCAGTGCATCTACGAACAGTCAAATGACATGGGATACACAAAAGCCAGGAGTAAACTCACGCCAGATCGGGTAGGTCAGGTTTTGCCACTAAATAGTAACATCAAACCTTGCTGCTAATTCACACGTAGGTTAAGATCGATTCACTTCCATTACAGTTTTCAGCTCACCATTATTAACCTTGGTGTCAGGTCACCCACATGGCTCATTTTCAAGATTAAAATCACCAGAACAGAACTTCTCAAACCATCAACACACCGTGCATTCATCAGCCACATCCTGCCCAAGCACTTCGCTGATATTTCGAGCTGTCTGAACTGCACTGGTTCCATGCTGGACCTCATATTCCAAAATAACACAAATTTGTGACTTATCCATGGTTTCACAATAATTGCTCTAAAACATTTCCTGAAAGATAATAATCACAAGCCAAGATGTGCATTTGAAAGAATGAGGATATACCTTCACAATAAAAAACAAAGTGTCCAAGCAAAATGTCAGAGATACCAACTGCCAAATTTAGCACTTAAGGAAATGGGACATTCCACACTTAATGACCCAAGGAAACTGAAAGCAGTTAGTGTCTCTACCAGTCCATGATTTTTGGGGAGAGGCTCAGCTGTTGTGGGCGTTGCTATTCTATTCTTGCAGCAGTTCATCCCAAACCAGTTTCACAATCAATCCCTCTGCAGAAGCCACTCACAGAGCCTTGGCCATCTCCTCTGCTCTTCCACTTCTCCTTCTGCAGCCCGGACACTCACAGCCACCTGCCGGACCAGAGGCCCTCAGAGAGGCGAGGACAGAGGCGCAGGTCCACAAGCCACTTGTGGGAGCTCCGTGGAGAGAAGGTGGGACAGCACAGGTGGGGCGGGGGGCAGGGAATCGCCCCAGTCCTTTAATTTAAGGTCAAGGTGCCCAAGGGCTGGGCACCTGGTTCAGGGAAAAGAGCTGCTGTCAGGGCGGTCAGCATGCAAATCCCAGCGAGCCCCGCACTTTGTGAGCCTGGCTGATCAGAGGGTCAACTTCTCCGTGTGTTTGTTTGTTTTTGTTTTTGAGACAGAGTCTCACTGTCACCCTAGCTAGAGTGCAGAGGCATCATAGCTGTAACTTCAAACTCCCAGGTTTAAGCGATCCTCCTGCATCCGCCTCCAGAGCAGCTGGGAAGACGAGTGCCCACCACCACACTCGGCTAACTTTTCTATTTTTTTTTTTTTTTTTTAGTAGAGACAGGGTCTCGCTCTTGCTCAGGCTGATCTCGAACTCCTGAGCTAGAGCGATCCTCCCACCTTGGCTTCCCAGAGTGCTACAATTATAGGCATCACACACCTGGAATTAGTCATAAACCAGGTAGGAATCTCTCCCTCATGGGGATGCGAAAACATGATTAGGAGTGTTAAGCTGGGACTGGGCGCAGTGGCTCACACCTGTAATCCTAGCTCTCTGGGAGGCCGAGGTAGATGGATCGTTTGAGCTCAGGAGTTCGAGACCAGCCTGAGCAAGAGCGAGACCCCTGTCTCTACTAAAAATAGAAAGAAATTAGCTGGACAACTAAAAATACGTAGAAAAAAAAATTAGCCGGGCAAGGTGGCCCATGCCTGTAGTCCCAGCTACTCGGGAAACTGAGGCAGAAGGATTGCTTGAACCCAGGAGTTTGAGGTTGCTGTGAGCTAGGCTGACGCCACGGCACTCTAGCCAGGGCAACAGAGTGAGACTCGGTCTCAAAAATAAAAATGAATGTGATATGACTCACCAGGTCTCATCTTCCCCTTGCCAGAGCAGGCAGCTTTTATTGAAAGCAAAAGTGAAAGTTCTCTCTCCTCCCCCTCCACTCCCCTCACCCCTCACCCCACTTGACCTCCCACCCCCATCCCCCACACCCCCGTGGGCAGGCTCAAAAAGTGCAGCTTCACCAAGAAGATGTGGTTTTTGGTGTTTTGAAGTTTTGTAAGTTGAGGGGAGGATTATTCAAAGCTAAAGGGGTGGCTTTTATTAAGAATTTGGGCAACACCTAAGTGGACATATAGGAGTAACATTTATCGGGTGTCGGGAGAGTGGGAGGGGGGAGGAGGGGATGGGCATATACAACCACAACGAGTAAGATGTGCAACATTTGGGGGATGAACACGCTTGAAGCTCTTACTCGAGGGGGGAGGGGGGCATGGGCAATGTATGTAACCTTAACACTTGTACCCCCATATACCCTAAAAAACAAATTAAAAAAAAAAAAAAGAATTTGGGCAGTAATTCCCAGAATTGTTTTCCTCCCATTTTCATATTTTATATAGTTGTTTCGGAACTGTCATGGCGATTTCAAAGGGTGGAGAAATTTTAAAACTACAATGCAAATGATATTGTAATTAGCCACTTGTAAGGTGACCTAGGTAACTGACAAGCCAGTTGAAGCCACTTCTTGTCTGTGGTTATCGCCCCACCTTGGTTAGACTTTAACACCGGCACCCACTCTGTAAGCCCCCCCATCCCACGTCGCCCCGGCTCCTAGTCTCCCTGCTCACACGTGACCACATTTGTCCCCGTTGTCCCTCTTTCCCATGGCTTCTCCAGCCAGTCATGGCTTTGACTGCTTCCTACACTCACAGATCCCATATTCGATCCCCCAGCCAGAACAAGACTCAGACGCCCACCGCCTACTCAACCTCACCTGGATGTCGAGGGGTATCTGAAACCTAACTCACCCCACACTGAACTCTGTTACACCCACGACACCCACAAATCCCGCCAAAAACCCCTCCAACCCTCCCCTTTTCAGTAAATGGGATCTTCATTGCAACAGATGCTCAGGCTGCAAAACTTGAAGTCACCCTTGACGCTACTCTCTCACCTCCCACATCCACTGGGGACATTGCTGGAAATCCAGCCACTCTGGTCACCCCTACCAACCTGGTCCAAGCTGCACTCACCTCTTGCTCCAACTACTGCAATGGCATCCTAACTGGGCCCCCTGCCTCCTCTCTTGCCATCTGAGATATAACAAAAAAATGTATACATACAGGTCCCTGCCCCTGCTCCTGACATATAGCTCCTATCACCCTTGAAGACAAGAGCACTAGGAGAATCTTTGGCTCTGTCTTCCTCTGTTTCGTGCTGCTATGACAGAACACCACAGACTGAGAAATTTATAAGGCAAAGAAATGTATTTCTCACAGCTCTGGAGACTGGGAAGTCCAACATCAAGGTGCCCGCACCTGGTGAGGGCCCTCATGCCCTCCTGTATGCCATGGCGGAAGACACAGGGCTAGAGACGAGCACGAGAAAGGGAGGGGAAGGGGCTGAACTCAACCTCTTATCAGGAGCCCACTCCCCTCCCGAGACTACAGATTAATGCATGCATTCGGGAGGGCAGATTCCCCATGACCAAATCACCTCTTAAAAAGTTCACTTCTCCACACTGTTGCATTGGGGAATGGAGTTTCTGACACAGGAACTGTGGGGGACACATTCAAACCATGGCATGTTCTAATATTTGGTGTTTGACTCCGGTTCCTGACACAGACCAGGTCCCAGGAAGAGGAGAGGGCTGGACATTAAGTTGTTAATTGATCATGCCACACGATGAAGGCATCATAAAAATCCCTGAGCTGCAGGGTTCAAACAGCTTCCAGATTGATGAACACATGGAGGTACCTGGGGGTGGCGCACCTGGAGATGGCACCTGAGGACACCCCTTCCCATGGCCCTTGCCCTGTGCATCTCTTTAAGTGGCTGTTCATCTCTATCCTTTGTAATATCCTTTATGGTATTAATAAATGGGGAGCGTTTCCCTGAGTTCTGTGGTGTGATCTAGCGAATCAGTGGAACTTGAGGAGGGAGTCGTGGGAACCCCCCTCTTGTAGCCTGTTGGCCTGGAGGCCTGACCTGCTGGTTGGCATCTTAAGTGGAGGGCAGTATTATGGGATGGAGCCCTTAGCCCCTGGGATCTGACGCCGTCCCCAGGAAGATGGTGTCAATCAGACTGAATGACAGGCTACGCAGCAGGTGTGCACTGGAGAACCGGCTGTCGGTAGGGAGAGAACTCCACACACATGTGGGCACAGAAGTGAGTTGTGTCGACTGTGTAAGAGAAGGAAACGTCGTGGCTTCTCTGATGTATAAGCTACAGACTGTTTTCCAGCCAGAAGGGTCATTTTAACACGTACATTAGATCAAGGATGATACGGGCAGGTAGAACATACTGGAAAAGCCCTTCCCCTGCAAGAGGACGCAGCTCGCGGGCACGTGCCCCACAGGTGGACGCCCTCCGTGCATCCATCAGTCGGTGAAAAAATGCCCATGTGGCGCCCCTCCCCCAGCCGGCCCCCGAGTCTCACCCGTGGCGAGTAGCTCCCGCGGTGGATTCCAGAGCCCGCCTGTGTGCTCAGGTGGGGCCTTCCGCAGTCTCATCTGTTAGGAAAACTCCCATTTCCACTCTGCTGCTGTCCTGCACACTCCCCCGGTTCACTGCTCCTGGTTATGGAAATGCGTGGTGGTGTTTCCCCAGCCAAGCAGTTCTCCACTTCTAGGTGGGAACCGGGGTCCTACAGTGTAACTCAGGGCTGACACTGTCCACCTGAGGCTAGCACCAGATCCCACGGGTTCAGGGCTCCGGCACACAGGACTGCCCCCACTTCGGACGCCTCAGGTGACCCACAACCTCTGCCCTATTGGCGACAAACGGCAGGTTTCCGCGATCCTCTCCTCAGGTTCAATAATTTGCTAGAACAGCTCACAAAACATAGGGAAACATTCACTTACAATTACGAGTTTCTAAAGGGCACGGCCGGGAAGAGCCAGGTGGAAGGGAGGTGCGTGGGGCAAGGCGTTGCGGCTTGGGCAGAGGGCTTCCGTGCCCTCTCTGGGCAGGCCACCCTCCAGGGCCCTCCATGTGCTCACCAACGCAGGCCTCTGAGCCCCGTCCTGCTGCCATTGCATGGAGGCTTTGTCACAAAGGCAGGATGGATAATCCGTGGGCCACTGGTGACTAAGTCCATCTCCGGTGCCTCGCCCCTCCTGGGGGTCCAGGGGTGGGGCTGGAAGGTCCAACCCCCTAAACACACTGTTGGTCCCCCTGGCAACCAACAGCCCATCCTTAGGGGCTCTCTCAAGTCACCTCATTAACATAAACTCAGGTGTGGTTGAAAGGGAATGTTATGAATAACCAAAGATGCTCTTTGCACCTGTGTAGCCTTAGCCCTTGGGAAATTTCAAGGGTTTTAGGAGCTCTGTGCCAGGAAGGGGGGTGAGGACCAAACCTATACTCATTCCTATACTCTAAGTCACAATATCACACATCATGTTACGTCCTTGGGACTATAATTCGTACAATATATACATTATAAATTAATGTTTTGTCCTTATAAATTATTGCTTTGTCCTGTGAAAATGACCCTTTCATCGTTACAGTCAATTTGTTCATAATACCTTGGAGACACCAGAATACACCACCCCAAAATATGCCTCTTGCCACAGGATTGTTGCACTTATGAAGGCAATTAAAAAGAAGCAGGTGCAGGAAAGTTCTCTGTCTTCTCTCTATTTGCCTAAAAGCAAGACCTCAATTTACAAAGACAAATGGTCTTTCTGCTGCAGGGGGTGCTCCAAGGAAGGGAGGAAAGCCCATCGCTCCAAACCCCCAACTTGCCCAGCGGGGTCGTGGCTTCACACGGGAGAGAAGTGACCAGGGAGCCAAGGAGCCGCAGAAAGTTGATTGAGATAGGAACAGGCACCAGGTCCACCCCACAGATGGTGAAGGAGGGGGACCCCCTAAGGGCGATGGGAATGTTTGTAAATGTTCAGATTCCTCATTAGGAAGCAGCCACACTGACCAGCCTGGTCTCGAGCTCAGGCCATAAAGGTTCATTATAAACCGCTGTCACGGAAAGGTAAGTGCAGTGAGTGAGGCACCCGGCTTGGGGACTCGTCCATCTCAGCGGTCCCCGGCCACGACTTGGGGACAGCTTCCTTGTTCAGGGTGGTTAGGGCCAAAATGGCCTCACTCACGCCCTCTCAAGCTTCCTTTTGTGCCCTTATCCCTACATCGTTTGTACCAGGGAGAACCAAGATTAAACACTGACGACAACTTTAGACACTTTCGGGACTGGAGATGGCACCAGAGGAATCTGCATTAACAACAAGCTTTACTAATGAGCCCACGTCTGCCATGGGTTTGCCTTCCCATACTTGCTGCCCCTAGAGACTCAAAGTCCTTTTCCATTGTCTTGTCACTTCCCTAAAAATGTAATGTTCTTTGTTGAAGATGCTACATAAGCCAGAATTCAAAGCCACCTCTTTGAGAATTATTCATTCCCTGGGTGTCTGCGATGTACAAATGAAATGTACATGCTGATAGGCTTCTGTTTGTTTGTCTCTGGCTAAAGTGTCCTGGGTTACAGGGGTCTGTTCCAGCTAGGAACTTATGAGGGTTGAGGAAAAAATGACTTTTCCTCCCATACATGGCCAATGTCTGGTAATAACCCAAATGCATCAATCAACAGAAGAACAGACACACAGACTGTAGTGTATTTATGTAATTAAATACTACATAGCAATGACAGTTTTTAATTCTACTGATACCCATGACTACGTGGATGAATTTCACAGACATTACTTTGAATGAAAGAAACCAAACAAATGGCTCCACCTACTTGAAAATATCAAGACTTTGCAAACTAATCAATGGTCAATAGAAGAATCAGGGTTACCCCTGGATGGGTGGGCTGGGTGCTGCCTGGAAGGAGGAAATCTTGCCCTGTGTCTTGACCTGGCTGGTGATCACTTGGGTGTTGATTGTAAGGGAGGGAAAAAATAATTTTCCTTCTAGTCTTCTGAGTTCTCAGCTGGGACCCAAAACAAACAAGTTTACCAACATGTGTATCTCGTATAAACCCGGGAGATGCCCAGCCAACCAGTAACTCTCAAAGAGGTGACTTAGAACTCCCTGTTTATATAACACCTTCAACAGAGAATAATACAATTTTAGAGACATGACAAGACAAGGGAAAAGGACCCTGAATGTCTAGGGCCGACAAATTGTGGGCAGACAAAACTAATGGCCGGCTAGGAAGAAACAACGGGAAACTCGTGGTGAAAGAGGCTAGTTAGTAAAGGCACCTCCAGTGTTGTCTCTAGGCTGACGGACAGGCCGTCCTTGGTCATCAGACTTTGTCCTTTCTGGCAGAGAGGAGAGGAGGGACACTTTTATCTTTGTAATTCTCTGTCCTGTTTTTAGGCAAAGATGGGGAGGGCAGAGAGCTTTCTTTGTATCCATTTCTTCTCAATTGCCTTCAGCTCAAGAGAACCCTTATGCCAAAGTGGCACATTTTGGGCTGGCATGTTCTGCTATCCTCAGCCAGAGATGTCAAAATATATTGAACTGAGTACTTCATTATGTGTACTTAATTGTATGGAAACTTCACCGCAACATACAATTTAAAACTAAGAGTTTGCACAGATTTAGCACACCAAAAGTGTTTCATTATTATTTTGATTCCACACAATGTAAAATCCCTCCATACTTGATTTCATAAGGTTTCATGATATGTGCAGTAACCTTGTTTTCCACATTCCCAGCCAGAAAATCATTCCGCCCGTGGAGACATGGATTTCGAGACATACTACACATGGTATGCACAAGGGCCACACTGCGGGCCTTCCTGGGAGGGTGAGAACGTGAGGCTGGCGATGGTTTGCAAAGGTAACGGGAAGGGCCTGGGCCCTGGGGGAAGGGCTAGCTCTGCTGAGCTGCCGCTGCGCCCTCCAGACAAGGAATAGGCGCGCCATGAGGTGGGCGCTCTCTTCCCGCCAGTCTCCAATATGCAGGTGGAAATATGGTCCCGTAGGGAAAAAAAACTCCACGGAGCTAAACTAAATATTTTGGAGAGCGAGTCAAGATTCAGGGGCACAGCGTCAGGCAACGGAACTCTAAGGGCAGAAGTCACCCCACCCCGAGGCCACTTTCGTGAGTCCCATGAAGGCAGGAACTCAGTTTTTTGGTTCATATAGCACCAAGGAAGCCCTTCAGTGCTAACAGATTACTGAATTTAAGCCAAATTACCCATTACTCAGCAGATGCAGTACCACCAGCTCCCAGCACAATGTGGGCAACCAGCAGATCCCCGCAGGGCGAATTAGGTGCGCTGTGTGTGGTATCTCCCGGACCGCACTGAGCCCTTGCCTGACGCTGGAGACACCGCCGCCCGGTACGGGATGTGCTGAGACACGTCCACATGGGCGACCTTTGGTTTAACTAAGAAATGCAGGGAGCAGGGCTTCCGCTAGGCGCCAATCGCATCAAACACAAAACTTTACAGCTAATGCACAGGGTCGGTGTTGATCTTTGAAGCTCTGTAAGGATTTGCTGCTTCTTCTGACCCAACACGCGTGTGGACACACAGATGGGGGGCTGGACTGCACACGCGTGTGGACACACAGATGGGGGGCTGGACTGCGGCCTCTGTGCCATCTGGGGTCCTCCCCAGGGCTCCCCTCGCGCTCCTCCCGCCCTCCCCCACCACGGGCCCCTGGCGGCCTTCTGTTCCGTTACCTGATGTACACCTGCCTGTTCATTGGGCCTAGATTTATTAATTCATTAACACTAAAGGGTTTCCTTGGTGGTCTATTGGGTTTGGAGTCTTTTCTGTGGAGGAATTGTGTGTGTGCAGAGAGATTATTTGGAAGGTAAATCCATTCACGAGTGTGAGTGCACCCTGGCGAGGAAGCCCCGGCACTGAGGGATACGGGATCGGCCTCCACGCTCTGGCCCCGTCCAGGGCGCCTGACCCCGTCCAGGGCGCCTGACCTCGTCCAGGGCGCCGTCTGGCCCCCCACATTCCTCCGGAAGAGCCCCGTGCTCCCTGGGCTTCAGGCCCCTCTCCCGAAGAGTAAGGAGGCAGCTCAGTTCCCCTGTAGGGCTCCTGCCTCCTCTGCTGTTCCCTCCGGCCCAGGGCATCTGTGTCCTCACCAGGCCTCCTCGCTGGCTCAGATGGTCCTGAAGGACATGCACAAATGGCCCCAGGTGGGCAGAAACACCCCAAGCCGTGGGCTTTGCCTTCATCTGACCCTGCTCTCCCGTGAAGGCCAAAAACGTCAACCCGGCTGGCAAAGATCCCCTCACCCTTTGTCCTGCACCGTGTTGGGGGAAAGGGGCCTGGGTCCTTTGTCCCAAACTTCTTCTATGAGGGTCCAATCCTGCCTGCTTGAGCGGCCACACACAAGTGGACAAGAGCAAAGACAGTGTTCCCAACGTTAATAATAGTTTATTCTGAATTTTTCAATGTGCAACTCCTGATAGAAGCAAAGGCACACCCAGAGTAGCCAAAGTCAAGGTCATCGATGTGGAGGACGTCTTAGACAACGTGGCCCTGCCTCCCTCTGACTCACCTGAACCTGCATAGAACTCCCCTCCCCGCTGCCCATCTCCTGGGCTTCTCTTTCTCCTGTCTTCCCTGGATCTGTCCCTCCACTGGTCCCAAGTTCCTTGTCTGGAGTAGGATCTTAGCGGTTCCCCGCTGCCCCTCCGCCACGGCAGTCTGAGCAAGGCTGACACCCTCCCTCAGAGGGTGTCACCCTTCCCCGGCTCCTTGTCCCAGGTGCAGGTGACTGGTCTGTCCCTCCAGAGGCCCCTCTTAGTGTTGCTTTTCTTCGGGGAACCAAAAGCTTTCAGCAAAGTTTGAATCACTCATGGAGTCTCTGGGACTTCTCAGGGGACTTTGAGGGAGATGCGGGCTGCTGGGGTGACAGGAATTTCACAGTTGAGAGTAGAAAGAACACCCGAAGCCACGGGGCCCTCATGAAGAGTTGGGCTTTCCCATCCGGGAAGTTGAGCAAAATCTATTTCACTTGTCCACAGGGACGAGGAGGAGGACTTTCTTCCAAGTGAAGGTGAGGAGGCAGAAGATCATCTGTCAGCTGAAGAAAAAATATTTTTGAGAGAGTTTCCGAGATGGAAACAAGATCTAGAAGTGAGCATTGAAGGGCTCCGTGCCCTTGCAGAGGATATTGATGAAAAACACAAAACATTCACCAAGACCAACCTGGCGGCCAACTCCGTGGCTGTCGTCTCTGGAGTTGCGTCCATCCTGGGGTTGGCCCTGGCTCCGGTGACAGCAGGAGGGAGCCTGCTGCTCTTCACTGCTGGTCAGGGTTTGGGGATGGCAGCTGGAGTCACCAGCACCGTGACCAGCCTGTTGGAACACTCTCACAAGAAAAAAGCCCAAGCTCAGGCCAGCAACCTAGTGGGCATCCATGACACAGAGGGTGGTGAGGATGAGGCCAAGAAAGAACTCTGTGTCTCAGCAGCCAGCAAGATTATCTATGGCATCAACAACATGAAGAAGAGCCTCCGTGCCATTGAGAAAGCCAAAGCCCACCCCCACTTGGCCAAGGCCGCCAAGAGGCTGATGACCACGGGCAGCATCTCGGCCCGAAGGAGCAGGCAGGTGCAAAAGGCCTTTGGGGGCACAACACTGGCCATGACAAAAAGTGCTCGCATGATGGGAGGTGCAGTGGCCGCCTTCTGCCTTGGCAGGGACTTGGCCGCTGTCTCGAGGGACTGGAAGCAGCTGCAGGAAGGAGCAACGGCAGAGCTTGCAGATGAGCTGAGGGCCCAGGCTCGGAAGCTGGAAAATACCCTGGCGGAACTCACCGAGCAATACGAGATCCTGCAGAGTGGGTGAGGTCAAGAGTTCCCTCTCTGGGAAGGGCCAGGGTCGGGGTTGGGGGCTAACCGGGGCCTGTGGGTGTCCACACGAATGTGTGCGTGCATGTCTGCGTGTGTGCGTGCATGTGAGAGAGAGAAGGTTGCACGGATGTTCTTCAGGACGTGGGCATCTGGTGCCACTGGAGGCCCAAATAGCATCAAGTACACCTTTAAGATGAGGGTGCCGGACAGAGCTGGCTGTGCCTTCTGTTTCGCCCTCAACACTCCTTAAGGCCCACATGGTGTGAAAAGAGGCTTCCCAGTGTTAAATGGGAGGACCCTGAGCCACAGGGAGGGTTTGGGCCTGAATCGTGTTCTCTCCCAAATTCCCGTGGTGAAGCCCTGAGCACCGGCACGGCTGTATCAGAGGTGACGCTTTGGGGAGGTAGCTAGGCTTGAATGAGGTCGAGAGGGTGAGGCCGCACCCCATGCAATTGTTCTCCTTATCTGAGGAGGAGGAAACACAAGGGGGCCCTCCCTGCCGCCTGAACCGGGGAAAGGCCAGGCCGCGTGAGGGCATGGGGAGAAGGTGGCCCTTTGCAGGCCGGGAAGAAGCAAGCCCTTGCCAGAGCTCCTTCCGAATGGGCCGCGCCTTCGTCTGGGACTCCAGCCTCTAGAAGTGTGAGCAAAGGAGAGAATGATTGCTTAAGTCACCCAATCTGCGGTATTTTGTTATGGCAGCTGAGATGACTCAGACAGGGAGGTTACATCATGCCAGATGTCTCAGTCTGTTCAGGCTGCTGTAAGAAAACACCTCAGACTGGGGAATTTGCAGACAATAGAAGTGTATTGCTCACAGTTCTGGAGGCTGGAAGTCCAAGATCAAGGCAGCAGCGGCAGCAGATTCGGTCCTCTGAGAGCTCTCTCTCTGCTGCAGGGATGGCTTCTTTTTGCCGCATCCTCGTGGGGCAAAAGGGCAACAAGTGCTCCCTTGGGGCTGTTTATAAGGGCACTAGTCCCATTCACAACGGTCGTGCCCTCGTGACTTAATCACCTCCTCAAAGGCCCCACCACTTAATCCAGTTGCAGGGGCAGAAGGAACTTCCTTTCCATCTCTCGAAGTTTCAATAATTTGAATCTATAAAACACAGTGACAACCGACAGATGAACAGGAGAAAAGGCATATAAAGTTATTTGCAAACTATGACAGGTTCTTGTACAGATACAGTCTCTCCCTTAATTGCCATTAGTTGAGCAGTTGGAGGAACAGGTGAGCCGTCTATCTGGGCGTGGCGACTCAGGCATAGAGACATTTAGTCTCTCCTCTTGCTGTACAATTTAATCTTCTCTGGTTAATGTAGATGCCATGTCTCTGTGTCTCTTCCTCCCCCTACCCTGGCAGTAATCAGTACTCGCTGGCTCAGATACAGTCCACACGGGAAAGGATGTCACTGGAACCTGTTGGGCCACATTCTGGTGGGAAGGAGAGAGGAGGAGACCCTGCACATCCCAACACCTGGAACCTGTATGAGCTCTCCATCTGAAAAATATTTTTTTTCTTTTCTGTGCCTTATCTGCTATTTTTAAAATAGTGCTTGGATGTTAAATACAATATGTTTTTTAAGTTAAGGAAAGTAAAAAAATAGGAGCAAACAATGCACCAACCAAGGGTAACAAGGTTGGCATTTTGGCATAGAGTTTGTTTCCTGTGCTTTCATTGCTTTTGGGTTGAAGTGCTGGCTTTAGGCCATTGCGCTGTTATCCTTAGACTTCCCGTGCACAGGGGAACCTCCCTCGGGGCTGCGCACACACTACATGAGTTTGCTTTGTATGTTACAAAATATTCTCCTGCCTGTACGCATAATCTTTCAATCAGACAAAGATTGGTCGTCGCTCTTTCTAAGTGTTCAAAACCAACTCACACTGGCGGAGTTTACTGACCCACGTACTTAACTAGCTCAGGATAAGACAGGCTTCAGCTGTGCCTGGATCCAGAGGATAAAAATGTCGTCTGGTGAGGTGGCCACAGCACAGCCAGGTGCACACCCAGCCCAGAGCCGAAGGGGGCGGGGCAGAAGTGCAGGGTCCACTCTGGTTGGTCAGAACCTGCTCGCAGGCCTTTGCCTCCTGTCGCTGGGACCATCTGGGGATGATATGAAGGAGAAAGGAGGTGGATAACCGAAAGCAACAAGCAGTGTGCTTTTGCCTCTCCCCACTCATGAGTATTTAGGCGATTTCACATTTTTTATCATACATTGTGGTAAAATGAACACCTGCGTGCCAAAAGGTTTTGCACAATGAAGATTCTTTTTTAAAACTGGAATCCACAGAGTGGGATCCCTAAGATAAAGGTGGCTACCTCCTAGAGGAAGAGGAGGAGGACTGTTCTCCTCACATTGTAACAGTGAAATAGATCACGAGAAGGTTAGAAAAGATTTTTAAAGTGCAGGGGAAAGAGAGCCACGATCAACGCTTTGGAGTACAGCTGCTGGTCTTCATTTTATGAATCTTAGGATCTAGAGGTTTTAAATAGTTGTAATCCCATATCTGTGCAATTTTATTACCTGCTTTTGTTTCTCTCATTTCCTTGTTCTTATAATTATTTCATAAGCATAACTGAGCATAACAGGCTAGCGTTGCTAACAAAGCTAAACATAAACAGCTTTCCCTACATTTAATAATGTTTTCTTAGTGTTTGAAAATCCACAAGTGTAGGAACATTCGTAAAGTTCTGAATAAACATTATCAATAATAATGCCTGGCACAAAATATTCTCCAAGCTTGTGGTTTTGTTTGTCTTGTGGAAGGGCTGGGCGGTGGGGGGAGAATGACAAGGGAATGGGGACCTGAGACTCCTCTCTGACACTTACTTGCTGGATCCCATTTCTGAGGTTTCGTTTTCTCAGCCATGAAGTGAGCGTAACCTAAAGGGAATACAGAATTCCACTTAGGATTTATAGCGCCCCATTCATAGCAACCCCAGTCTGGGAGGAAAAATGTCCTTGAAAAAAATTCCAGTGCTTACTAAAGCCCTTGAGCCAATTTCAAAGGGCGCAGGAGGCGTTCATCTTTTCCTCTTAACCTACTTCTCTCATTTTCCAACTCTCCCCCGTGCAGGGCGGAGGCTCCGGAGCAGACACTCACTCTTCCCCCCTCCTCAGCCCCCACAGCCCTCCTGGAGCAGCCCAAGCAACCCTCTGCCCTCTCCAGACGCAGGCAACCCCAAGCTGCTCTCAGCACAGTCTGCTTTCCTGACACATGCCCTCCTGTGCCGCCTGGAAGTCCGGGGAGCAAATGCTTTCACCTTGTTGTATCTCCCCCCACGTAATTCCTTGGTGTCCCCAGGGCCAGGCACCCAGGGCAGCCCAGCCCCCACCTCTCTCCTCCTCTCCCTCTGTGTTGGGCAGGGTCCTTCGTGGGGTGTTCTGGAGTGGCGCCAGCCCCACCACCACGGGCAGTGAGCACGGGAGCAGCCCGCCAGTCCTGGGAGGGAATCTATGTTTCAGCACGGTGAGGAAGAGGCACGGCACTCACGCCCTTGTGGGGACAGTCAGCAGTTAGCTGCCCCCTGACACCGCCCCCAACCCGAGTGTCAGGCTTTTCCAAAAGTGCTGGGGCTGGGACAGCAGCACATGCAGCCAGCAGTCCAGCTCGGGACCCTCCCCCCCGTACTGGAAGCAAATTAGGGATCCTGGTCCTCAAGCTGAACCTGGGCTGGCTGGGGAAGGGGGAGAGTCCCCGACCAGCTTTGAGGACCCCCAGTTACCCAGCTCCATCGGTACCCGACTAGCTGGGGGTGGGGTGGGACTAAAGACACAGTCCTAAGCCCCCTGCTAGCTGACTGGACCCATCTCGGCCAGGGGGACCCCAGAAACACCTTGAAACTGCGTTCCCGGCCTTGATGGGATGGAAGAGGTAACGCACAATTACATGTGTATGATTTTCCCTCATGAATATTCATGACCCCTCCTAGAGCCTGTTGCATATGTATATCTGACCACCCCACTCAGTATAAAATCCTGTTGCCTTTTGTCTCTTCTTTAAAGCACACGTGCCTGGCTTCTGGCGGGGGCTCTGCTTCCCAACCTATTCACATGACCACCCAACAGGCGGCTACCCTTTATGAGAACTAAAGCTCTCCTTTTTCCAAAGTATAAACCTCACTAATTAATTAATGTGTTTTAGTTAATGGTGTCCTCAAGGGGCCAAAGAACTTTCACGTGTCAATCTGGCTCTCTCGGGTCAACTCACGCCAGCCATGAGCTTTGGGTGGCCTATGATTGTGTGGCCACACGCAGGCTGTTCTCTGCCATAAATCACACTCGCCCACAATGGCAAGAGAACCACAAGGCCACTGTGTTCCAGTCCGTGCACAAGGGCACATTCAAACAAACAGCCGTCTGGGAGAAAGTGTATTTGAAAACAATTTGAACCCTTCCTTGACCTCTCAAAAACATGAAAAAAGGTTTGTGTTGAGGCGGAAAGAGGAAGATGAGTGTGTATTCTTTTTTGTTGTTGTGGTTGATTTTTCTTTTGTATTTTACTTCCTGAATTACTTATAACTATATTGAAAACAAGGATGTGTCTCATATTTCTTTGTACCCTAGAGCAGAATGCCATGTAAGTACTAGGGGTTCTGAAGGCATTGGATGACACTGATTTATTTAACTGCTTTGTTGTCGAGGTGTGACTGACAACAAGAAGCTGTAGATATTTAGAGTGTACAACCTGATGTGTTTGGAGGTTAGCACACACCCGTGCAACCACCAAACCATCCTCGTTATCAAGCCCATAAACGTATCCATAACACCTGCCAAAGTTTCCTCCTGCCCCTTTGGGGTTTTTCCCCTCTTGTGGTAAGAGTGTTTAATATAAGATCTACCCTCTTAGCATATGTTTAAGTATACAATACATACTATTAACCATGGGCCTTACATTGTACAGCAGATCTCTGGGTATTTGTTGTGCATATGAAACTTTGTACCCTTTTACCAACACCTCCCCATTTCTCCCTCCCCACAGACCCTGGCAACCATCCTTCCACTCTGCTTTATGTGTGTGACTATTTTAGGTTCCACATGTAAATGACATCATGAAGCATTTGTCTTTCTGTGCCTGGCTCATTTTGCTTGTATAATGTCCTCCAGGACCATCCATGTTGCGGCAGATGGCAGGATCGCCTCCTTTTGCAGGGCTGAATAGTGTTCCGCTCCACGTGTGTGCCACATTTTCCCTACCTGTTTTTCCATCAGTGACCATCTAGGTTGTTTCACATCTTGGCTGCTGTGAACAATGCTACAGTGGACGTAGGAGTGCAGAACTCTCTTCACAACCCAGGTTTCAATTCTTCTGGACACATACCCAGAAGCAGGATTGCTGGATCACACAGTCATTCTAGTTTTAATTTTTTGAGAAACTTCGGACTTCCATAGTGGATACCAATTTACATTCCCACCAGAAACATACAGGGGCCCCAAATTCTCCATATCCTCACCAATGCTTGCTGTCTTTTGTCTTTTTTATGGTAGCCAACTAACGGGTGTGGGGTGATATCCCATTGTGGTTTTGATTTGCATTTCTATGATGCCAAGTGACATTGACTACCTTTTCATATACCTATCGGTCATTTAGGTATCCTCTTTGAAGAAATGTCTATTCAGCTCCCTTGCCCATTTTTAAAATTGGATTTTTGTTGCTTGTTTTCGTTTTGCTTTTGAGTTGTAGGAATTTCTTTTACATTTTGGGTGTTAACCCATTATCAGATATACGGTCTGAAAACATTTTCTCCCATTCCGTAGGCTGCCTTTTCACTTTGTGAATTGTTTCCTTTGCTGTGCAGAAGCTTTCCAGTTTGATGTAACCTCACATGTCGATGTTCACTTCTGGTGCCCATGCTTTGTTTTCATATCCAAGAAATACCTGGCCAGTGCAATGTCTAGAAGTTTTCCTCTGTATTTTCTCTTAAGAGTTTTATTGTTTCAGGTCTATGTTTAGATTTTTAAGTCCATTTTGAGTTGATTTTTGTGTACGGTGTTCTTAGTCCATCTTCTGTTGCTATAATTGAATACCACAGACCGAGTAATTTACAAAGAATATAGGTTGATTCAGCTCACAGTTCTGGAGGCTGGGAAGTCCAAGAGTGCTGGCCTCGCGAAAGACTTTGGAAGTATTTTCTCTACTTATATTTTTTTGGAAGAGCTTAAGATTGGTATTAATTCTTCTTTAAATGTTTGGTAGAATTCACCTGCAAAGCCATCTGATCCTAGATTTTTCTTTGTTTGGAATTTTCATATTATTCCTTCCATTATTCCATGTTTGTTACTGTTCTGTTAATGCTTTCTAGTTCTTCTTGGTTCAGTCTTGGTATATTGTATGTTTCTGGGAATTTCTCTATTTCTTCTAAATTATCCCATTTGTTGGCCTGCAGTTGTTCATAGTCCCTTACGATCCTTTTTATTCCTGTGGGATCAGTTGGAATGTCTCCTCTTTCATTTCTGATTTTGCTTATTTGCATTTTCTCTCTTTTGGTTCTTAGTTTACTTAAGGGTTTGTCAATTTTGTTTATCTTTAAGAAACACAATTCAGTTCATCAATTTTAAAAATTGTTTGCCTATTCTCTATCTCATTTATTTATGTCTAATCTTTATTATTAATATTTCTTTCCACCTACTAATTTTGGGTTTGGTTTGTTCTTTTTTTTCTACTTACACCTCGAGGTGTAAAGTTAGGTTTTTTATTTGAAATCCTTCTTGTTCTTTAATGTAGACATTTATTGCTATAAACTTCCCTATTAGTAATAATTTTACTGCATCCCATTAGATTTGGTATGTTATGTTTTCATTTTTATTTGTCCCAAGATATTTTCTAATTTCCTTTTTTATTTCTTCTTTGGCTTACTAGTTGTTTAAGAGTTTGTTAATTTCCACATATTTATGAATTTTATTATTTTTTTGTTATTAATTTCTAATTTCATTTCAGTGTGATCATAAAAGATTCTTGAAATGATTTCAGTCTTCGTAAATTTGTTGACTTGTTTGATGACCTAGCATGTGATCTATCCTGGTGAATTTTCCATGTGCACTTGAGAAGAATGAATATTCTGCTGCTGTTGAGTAAAATGTTCTATAAGATCTATTAGGTCCAGTTGATCTATAGTGTTGTTCAGTTCTGCTATTTCTTTATTGATTTTCTGTCTGGATGATCTATTATAGAGAGTGGGGCAGTAGAAGTCTCCTTGTTTATAATTTGGGATCTTATTGCCATAAAGAGTCTATTCTTATGATCTCTACTTTATAATCTCTACTTCAACATTAATGCTGGTCAGTTGTGTCTAAACTACAATAGGGAGGGAGATATAATGAGGCACATCCAACCACCTATCTTGTTATGGCCAGGAACTGAGTTTTTAAAGTTTCTTTGGGGTCCCATTGGCCAAGAGGGGGTCTGTTCAGTGGCTGGGGGAGAGTTAGGATTTTATTTTTAGTTCTCAATTTCGTGCAATAGTTTTTGACTTGAAGTCAATTTTGGCTGATAATAAGATAGCCATCTCGACACATTTTTGGTTACCATTTGCATGGAATATCTTTCTCTACTCCTTTACTTTTAGCCTATATATGTCCTTAAATCTAACGTGAATCTCTTGTAGACAGCATATAGTTGGGTATTGTTTTTTTAAAAAAATACATTCAGCCACTCTATGTCTTTTGATTGAGGAGTTTAGTCCACTTACATTTAAAGTAATTATTAATAGGGAAGGACTTACTATTGACATTTTGTTCTTTTTTTTTCCCTCTCCCTGTTTTGTAGTTCTCTTGTTGTTCCTCTATTCTTCTCTTGTCATTCTTCGTGGTTTGATGATATTTTGTAGTGAATCTCTCCTCTTTACCTTTTGTGTATCTACTGTACTTTTTAAAATATGTGGTTACCATGTGGATCACATCAAATATTTTATAGTTTTAACAATATGTTTTAAGCTAAATGCAACTTAGAATTTTATAGTGATAACAGTATGTTTTAAGCTAATAATAACTTCAATTGCGTATAGAAACTGTACACTTTACTCCCCCCACCCTCACACATCCATTTTATGTAATTGATGTCAGATTTTACCTCATTCTATATATTGTTTACATTAACGAATTTCTGTGGTTATAGCTATTCTTACTACTTTTGTCTTTCAATTTATATTACTGTTATACACCATTACAGTATTACAATATTCTGTATGTGTCTTTATATTTATAATTAGGAGTGAGATTTATACTTTCATGTGCTTTTGTGTTGTTTAGCATCTTTTTATTTCAGCTTGAAGAACTCCCTTTAGTACTTCTTGTAAAGCAGGTCTAGTTGTGATGTTTTTGTTTATCTAAGAGGTCTATATTCCTTTTTTTTTGAGATGAGGTCTCATTCTGTCACCGAGGTTAGAGTACAGTGGCATGATCATAGCTCACTGAGGCACTGAACTTCTGAGCTCAAATGATCCTCCTGCTTAAGCCTCCTGGGGAGCTGGGACTACTGGCACATGCCACTGTGTCTGGATAATTTTTTAATTTTTTGTAGAGATGGGGCCTTACGATGGGACACAATGTTGTCCAGCTTGGTCTCGAACTCCTGGCCTCAAGCAATCCTCCTGCCTCGGCCTCCCAAAGTGCTGGGATTACAGGTGTAAGCCACCATGCTGAGTCACCTTAATTCTTAACCACTTCAGTACCACACTCACCAGGTGCGAAACCTTGCCCACAGCCGGCACTCATAGTCCGCACAATAGTTTGTGCTGTGCATTGACAGCAAATCCGTTTTGCTCTTGTGTGATGAAGAAAGCTTTAAAACACTGAAAGCTTGTTTTACTTTACAGGCAGCTTTAGAAAAATAACTATAATAACTCCTACTAAGGACTTGTTAAAAGGTCACAGATCTGTAGTAACTTATTAGCTGAATGTACACACTGCAACTGCAGAGATAAAAGCTGTAAAAGTAAAAGCTTTTGGCTGTCGACTAAAGTCGATGCTCGCTGTGCACATTCATCTGTGGCTGTTGACTATAGTCAACACTCATACTGAAGTGGTTAAAGGACAGTCTTGCCAGGTAGTCTTGGTTGGCAGGGTCTTTTTTTTCTTTAAGTGCTTTGAATATATTGTTCCTCTCTCTCTCTCTTAGCCTGCAAGGTTTTTGCTGAGAAATGTACTGATAGTCTTATGGGGGCTTTCTTGTATGTGACAAGTCTCTTTTCTCTTGCTTCTTTCAATATGTTTTCTTTGTCTTTGACTTTAGACAATTTAATTGTGTGTCTCAGTGTAGACCTTCTTGAATTCAACCTATATGAGACTTTTGGGCTTCATGAATCTGGATATCCCTTTCCCTACCTAGATTTGGGAAGTTTTCAGCCACTATTTCTTTACATATGATTTCTGCCCCTTTCTCTTTCTTTCCTCTTCCTTCTAGAAATCCTATAATGCTTATAACAGCTCATTTGATGGTGCTCCTGTGGGCTTTCTTCACGCTTACATTCTTTTTTACTTTTGTACCTCTAACTGGATAGTTTTAAATGACCTGTCTTTGAGATTACTGATTCATTATTCTGCTTGATCAAGTCTTCTGTGAAATATCTCTATTGAATTTTTCAGTTCAGTTATCGTATTCTTCAGCTCCACAATTACAGTTTGGTTCTTTTTAATAGTTTCTATTTCTGTATTGAACTTCTAATTTTTTTCTTTTTGTTTGTTTGTTTGGCTTAGTAGCTTCTTGGTGTCTTCTAACTTCTAATTTTATTAATGTACTGTTTTCCTGATTTTGTTCAGTTGTCAGTTTTCTTGTGACTCAGTAAGCTTTTTAAGATGATTATTTTGAATTCTCTGTCAAGCACTTCATTCCATTTCTTTAGGGTCATTTACTAAAGCTTTTTGTTTCCTTTGATGAGGTTATCTTTGCCTGATTCTTCATGACCCATGCAGTCTTGCTTTGGTATCTGTGCACTTGAAGGAGTAGTCACCTCTTCCATCCTTTACAGACTGGTTTTGGTAAGTAAGAACATTCTGCTGGGTCACCGGACAAACGGGACTTACTTGGATAAGCATGGCTTACATGGATAAGCAGGGCTGGAGCCAAGTCCACAGGTGCTGCTTCTAGATCTGGAGCCAGGTCTGTGGTGGTGGGCCTTCTACTGAGGCAGGGACCTGCCTTTTCAAAGCAGCTTTCTCACTTTTCAGCTCCCCCAAGGGGTTGTAACCTCTTACACTGGGTCCCAAAGCTCTCACAAAGGCATTTTTGTCCAGGGATGATTTCCAAATTATTGTTCCTGGCGGAGGCTGGGGGATGGTGTCAAGGGATGGGGATGTCTTATTCCACCATCTTGCTGACATTACTCCAGGAGATATATTCTTATTTCATAATTATAATTAATCTAGACAAAATCACAGCAGAAAACCAGTCTGTGTCTATCTGAAAGGCAAGATCATGTAGATCCATACTGTTCAATATGGTAGCCACTAGCTGCATGGCTATATAGCACTTAATAGGTGGCTAGTCCAAATTGAGATGTGCTATAAATGTAAAGTACACACTGAATTTCAAAGACTTAGTATAAAAATATATAAAATGTCTAACTGATATTTTAAATAATTCTAATTATCACATGTTTGAATATATATTGCATCAAATAAAATACATTATCAAATTAATTTTACCTTTTTTTAATATGACTATAGAAAATTTACAGCTATTTTTGTGGTTTGCATTATGATTCCATTGGACAGCACTGATGTAGACAAGAAAATAAGAAAAGAGGAAGACTGTTTGAATGAAGAGTTAGGATTTGTGGGGACTAATAAATAGCACCTCTTTTCTCCCACTCAAGTTCAGAACCAATGGAGAGGTAGATAAGAAATCGTTCAGATGGAGATTAAGGTATTAGCTTTACAAAAGTTGTTGGAGAAAGTGGCTTTAGGTTGGCTGAACAAGCTGGCTTGACAATGCTTCAACCTTGAATTAGACTGTCTTCACAGCAGCCCTATAAAGCTCAGATGCACAGAATAACGAGTGCTCTTGGCAGGACAGCGGATCCCAAATCAATGTTAGTTCCTCCCTGCCAACTTGTCTACTATGTAACTCACTCACCCTTCCTCAGAGTTGGTAAACAAGAGGATGGAGAGAGGCCAGAGGTGTTACTTGGATGGAATTCCTCCACATGGAAACAGAAGAAGTGGGGAATGGGATCTTCCTATGGCTTTCTAACTTTCTAGATTAAGCATTGGACTTAACCATCAAGCTCATGGTCAGCAAGGCAGCAATGACCCGAGTAGCAGAGCAGCCCTGTTCTCACCTGCACCACGCTGCTCCCTTGGTCCCAACCATTGTCACGGTCCGAGTCTTCCCAGGTCTGCTGTTGGGCAGCATACATTTGCCACCAGGAGGTTCTGAAAGGCATCAGATAAGACCGTTGATTACCTCTAAGGTCTTGCTCTAATCAGGGTTAAAATTTTACTCACTTTTCCTATTCCCCATCCCAAATGACATCAAGTCATGTTCAATATAGCTCTACAGAGGTTTGGCAGCGAGATCAAGATTTAGCACAAAGATATTCCATAGTAAAGTGCTAACAGTAAGAAACCCCATATTGCATACAAACTCCCTTCTAGTGTGAATTCCTCAGGGAGAAACAGTAAAGTCTAAACTTCAATCTCCTTGCAAATTAAAACTTAAAGGAATTCATCTGAAATCAAATTGTGTTGTCTTCATGAGTTAAGAATTCAAAGAAATCAATTATCTTTCAGAGTCCAAGAGAATCAAAGTCCAAAATCAAGTTCTCTTACAGAGTCCAATGCTGTTTTTTAAGTAAAATAATCGTTATTCCCAATGTCTTATTTTCTCCAGTATCAGCTAAAGTGGTTCTTTTACTTAAGTTTTAAATTTTGAGAATAATTTCAAACATACAGAAGAGTTCCAGAATAGTACAAAGAATTCCTGTACGCCTTTTGTCCTTGTCAACAACCATTAACATTTTGTCCCTGCGCCAGTTATCAATTTACTGCCTCGCAGCTCCAAGTCCGCTCTGCAGTGCCCTGCTGTGATCCTGGAGCTAGGCTGTCCCTCGCTATTTCTTATTTTGCCAGCTGGCGCCATGATTTTTTTTTATTGTGGTAAAATGCACTTAACATAAAAATTTACCTTTTTAACTGTTTTTAATGTACAATTCAGTGGCGTTAAGTATATTCACACTGCTGTGCAATGTGCCTTGTCAGAAGAGGGCACGTTGCAGGAAGTAGAAGCTTCTCCCGGTGCTGATGAGGGCTGCTTTAGTGGTTCTTGTGGAGCTCGGCCATGGGGTGCGACACCCATGGTGGTCACCCTGAGTTCGACAGTATCCCCGGAGGCAGCCTCCGGGTGCATCCTACGGGAGCCCCGGCCTGCTTCCCAGCCGAGGCTTCCCTGCAGGTGGCTTCTGCCCCACTGGGTTCCTGGTGAGGTCAACTGCACCACCTGCCCCCAACCCTGTGAGTTTCATCTGCACCCAGTGGGCAGGTTCCTGCTTTTAGCGTGGCCCGCAGCACCTCAGCAAACTTCTCTGCCTCCTCCTTTAAAAACAAATTATTGCAGATAAAATCTACCACCCTTCTCTGAGTGAAGCCACTGTTTGACTGTCTGAATTCTAAAACCATGAGAAAGCTTCTGTGATAACCCTGGCATAATGCGGCGATGCGTGCCTTGGAACCTACAGACAAATCCAAGGGATTCAGGATTAGTCCTTAAATGGTACCTTCTCGAGGTCCTGAAGGTGGATTAAAACAATGTATTTAGAAAAGAGGAACAGAATTTGGGGCAGCTGAATGAACACAGCCTACTCATGCCTGGTACTAATAATTTATTTTAAGCAGGGTAAATGTCATTCATTCTCTCTCTCTCTCTCTTTTTAACCTGTGATAAATTATACATAACATAAAATGTACCATTTTAACCACTTGTAAGTGTATTCAGTGGCATGAAGTATTAACACATTCACATTGTTATGCTACCATTTCCACTATCTACCCCTATAACTTCTTCATCATCCAAACAGAAACTCTGTATCCAATAAACAGTAACTCCTCATGCTTCCCTCCCCCAGCACCTGGTCTACTTTGTAGCTGTATGTATTTGACTACTCTAAGTCCCTCATATAAGTGGAATCATACAGTATTTGTCCTTTTGTGTCTACTTCATCTGGCTTACTGCCTTCAAGATCCGTCCGTGTTGTATCAGAATTTCGTTCCTTTTTAAGGCTGAATAATATTCTATTGCGTGTGTACACCACATTTACCACATTTTGTTAATCCACTCATTCCTTGTTGGACATTTGGGTTGTTTCTACCTTTTGGGTAGTGTGAATAATGCTGCTGGGAATATTGGTGTGAAAATATCCGTTGGAGTCCCTGCTTTCTTTTGTGCATATACCCAAAGTTGAATTGTTGGATCAAATGGTAATTCTATTTTTACTTTTTTGAAAAACTGCCATACTGATTTTCATAGCAGCTGTACCATTTTGCATTCCTACCAACAGTGCACAAGGGTTCTGAATCCTCTGCACCCACGCCAGTGCTTTTTTTCTTTTCTTCTGTTTTATTTTTTATAGTAGCCATCCTAATGGGTGTCAGGTGGTATATCTCATTGTGGTTTTGATTTGCATTTCCATAATGATTAGTGATGTTGAACATCTTTTCATGTGCTATTGGCTATTTATATATCTTCTTTGGAGAAATGTCTATTTAAATCCTTTGCTCATTTTTTAGTTGAGTAAGGGTTTTTTTTTTGTTTTGTTTTGTTTTTTATTGCCAGGGTCTTGCTCTGTCATCCAGGCTAGAGTGCAGTGGCACAATCATCACTCGCTATAACCTCAAACTCCTGGCCTCAAGCGATTCTCCCACCTTAGCCCCTGAAAGGGCCAGGATTACAGGCATGAGTCACCAAGACTGGTGGTTTTTTGTTGTTGTGGAGTTTTAGGAGTTCTCCCTATGTTCTAGATATTAACCCCTTATCAGAAATATGATTTACAAATATTTTCTCTCATTCCCTGGGCTGCCTTTTCACTCTGTTGATAGTATCCTTTGACGCACAAAGTTTTTATCTATTTTTTCTTTTGCTGTCTGTGCCTTTGGTGTCATATCCATGAAATCATTGCCAAATCCAATGTTGTGAAGTTTTGACTCTATGCTTTTTTGCTAAGAGTTTTATAGTTTGAGCTCTTACTTTAGGTCTTTGATCCACTTTGAGTTAATTTTTGTATGTGGTACTGGATAAGGATACATCATATTCTTTTGCATGCAGATATCCAGTTTTCCCAACACCATTTGGAGCAAAGATGGCCCTTTCCCCATTGAGTGATTTTGGTACCCTTGTCAAAGAGCATTTATTTGACAGACTATGCGGATGTTTGTTTCTGAGCTCTCTATTGGATTCCATTGGCTGGTACGTCTGTCTTTATGGCAGTTCCACACCGTTTTACTATAGCTTTGTTATGAATTTTTTTTGCTTTCCACTTGTTGTTTTTGAGACAGAGTTTCGCCCCATTGCCCTGAGTAGAGTGCCATGGCATCATCATAGCTCACAGCAACCTCAAACTCCTGGGCTCAAGTGATCCTCCTGCCTCAGCCTCCTGAGTAGCTCGGACTACAGGCATGCACCACCATGCCCAACTAATTTTCTATTTTTAGTAGAGATGGGTCTCACTCTTGCTCAGGCTGGTCTCCAACTCCTGAGTGCAAGGGATCCTCCCCCTCAGGCCTCCTGGAGTGCTAGGATTACAGGCATGAGCCACTGCGCCCTGCCCCAGCTTAGACCGTGAAATCAGGAAGTGCTGTGAGTCCTCCAATTTTGTTCTTTTTCAATATTGTTTTGGCTATTCAGGGTCCCGTGAGATTCCATATGAATTTTAGGATGGATTTTTCTATTCTTGCAAAAAAACGTTGCTGGGATTTTGATAGGGATTACAATGAATCTGTAGATCTCTGTGGGCAGTATAAACAACTAAACAATATTAAGTCTTCCAATCCATGAACACACAATGTCTTTCTGTTTATTTATGTCTTCTTTAACTTCTTTCAGCACCATTTTGTCGTTTTCAGTATACAAATCTTTCACCTCCTTGGTTGAGAGGCATTAATAATTTAAAGATGGTCCCGGTACACACTAGTTCCCTAAGCAAGTATGGAACACGGCTAACGTTGCAGGTTCAAGGTGCTGAGTGCAGCCCTGGCTGAGAAACTGTAAGAGGAGGGAAAAAAATTATTCCCTTATTCCCTAACCCTATGTATCAATACCTAAAAGACCTTTAAGCAGAGTTTTGCTTTCCTATAATTGATTCATTGCCTCAGCTGCACCTGTTTCCTGTTTACTAAGGCTGGCATCAATTAAGAGCTATTCCAGTAAAAAAAAAACAAACAAAACATCCTGGCTCTATTTAAAGCAGCCAGTCACGAGAACAAGGCCACCCAGCTCCGTGAGCGCCAAGTTCATAACCCCACATAACCTATGTAACCCAAAGCCAAAGGCCTGAATTTAGCCTCCAAAAACACAGTCTCTGAGTATTATTTTGCTGCTCAAACTGCACTCTTTGTACACGTTTCAAAGTTTCTGGCCCCATGCAACAACCCAGGAATAGACGCAAGAATTAGGCAGATGGAGATAAAAATAGTGCCTTAATTACCGCTGAATCTTTTGGGGAGTGAGGTTTCTTCCCTGTGAGCCACGTGGGCTTGTGACTGTTTCACCCCACTCGGGCAGGCTTCCTTCCCAGGAGCAGGCGGTCTGCACAGCTGCAGGCCTCCCATGGGGGCCGTCTATCTGACACCCACAGCTCAGAGGAGCAGAACAAGACAACAGGCTCTCTCACAGCCAGGTAGATCCTTTAAAAAGTTGAGAAGGGCTGAGCTGTGCATGGCCCCACTCCTCCAAAAATTACAGATAAAGTCTTCCTTCTCCCTGGGGAGAGGCCGGGAGCATTCCTCTCATGCAAGTTCCTCCACATGGAAATAGGAAAAAGCAAAGTAAATGTTTCCTCCTATATAATGCAATTTAAAAACTTAACTTACACCTATAGATTTGTTCCTAACAAGCAGAGAATGTGTTGCGGCAAGTGTACAGCTAGTGTTACAGCTCTTGACTGGGAAAAGAACCGAGTGGCACACAAAGAGCCGGAGAACAGTCTTTATTCTTCCACAGCAGGCTCAGCACACCTAGTGTTACGGCCATCCTCGCGTCTTCCAATCTTCTGCCCCACCCCCTTCCTTAGTTGCCTCTTGCTTTTATACCTCTGGTAGGGCTCAAAAAGCATCCAATCAGCAACAAGCTTTAACATCCAATCAGCAACAAGCTTTAACATCCAATCAGCAACAAGCTTTAACATCCAATCAGCAACAAGCTTTAACATCCAATCAGCAACAGTGGGATTCAGAAATTACCCAATCAGGATCACGCAAGCAGCGCGGCCGGAAACAGGCAGCGGCACCCAAGCCGGGAGCATTCCGGCTCGTGGGGCCCCAGCAGCGTGCCCTCCAACTGGCCACACACAGCACTGGTCCATAGAGATGCGGAGCGATAGGGAGGCGGCCAGCAGACGCGTCCCAGCGCCCGACATTTTCCACATCAAATGGACTGTTTTCAAATGATTGGGGAACATTTGTAATAATATACCAAGCACTAATCTACAGAGAAAATCTCAATAAAATTTTTGAAAAAGAGAAAGAAATCATACAGGCTCCATTCTGTAACCATATTGCAATAAAACTACAACAGAACAACATAAGGATAATGAATTGCTTACTCCCTTTCTGTTTTTAGTTTGGTTTTACAAAAATAAGTGCACAGCTTAATGGATTAGTTTTTATATACTTACCCGGCATATAACTACCACCTGATCAAGAAGACATGGAATATTTCTAGCACCCCAGAAGTCTCCCGTATTTTCCCTCCCAGTCCAGACTGACTGTGTTTATTTTCTTAGGATGCCATGACAATCTACCCCAAACTTAGTGGCCTGAAACACCCACTGATTATCTCACAGTTCTGTAGGTGAGCAGCCCAGGCAGGGCTCCGCTGGGTTCTCAAGCTTGTCTTGGCCCTTGACAAGGCCAAGATCAGGGTGCGGGCTGGCCTGAGCAGCTGTCCAGATGCTCTGGGGGAGAAAGCGCTTCCAGGCTCATCCATGTCGTTGGCAGAATTCATGTTCTTCTCATGCTTTCTAGAGTGATGGCGTCTCGCACTTTGAATCTCTTAACTTCCTCTTCTGCTGCATCTCTTCTACTTCATGCCAGGGAAAGTCTTCTGCTCCAAAGGGTCCATGTGATCAGATTAGGCCCATCCATAGAACCTCTCTCTTCTTTTTTTCTTTTTAAGACAGAGTCTCACTCTGTTGCCCTGGCTAGAGTGCCGTGGCGTCAGCCTAGCTCACAGCAACCTCTAACTCCTGGGCTCAAGTGATCCTCCTGCCTCAGCCTCCCAAGTAGCTGGGACTACCAGTATGCACCACCATGCCTGAGTAATTTTTTCTACTTTTAGTAGAGATGGTGTCTCACTTTTGCTCTGGCTGGTCTCGAATTCCTGAGCTCAAGGGATCCTCCTGCCTCGGCCTCCCAGGGTGCTAGGATTACAGGTGTGAGTCACCGCGCCTGGCCCATAAAATCTCTCCTAATGTCAACTGATCAGTATTTTTCATTACATCTGCGAAGTCCCTTTGCCAGGTAACATAACATATTCATAGTTTCTGGAGATTAAGATGGGACATTTGGGGGCTGTCATTCTCCCTGCCACATCCACCCTTCCAATTTCTGTCACCATGGATTAGTTTTGCCTGTGCTTGGAATTAATATAAATGAAATCGTACAGTATGTATTCTTTTGCACCCAAAGGTATATCTGTGAGACTCACCCATGCAGTTGTACAGTGTAGCTTTAGTTCATTATTTTTTGCTGCAGTGAATATTCCATTATATGAATATATCACAATGTATTTACCCATTCTAATCATGATGGACATGTTTGGGGCTACTGTAAATAAAGCTTCCGTGTAGATCCATCCTTGGTAATGTACATTTTGTAGGTCTATACACTGACTTTTCTTGGATATACACCCAGCAGTGGCATTGATAGGCTGTAGGGTATACATTGCTCTAATAAGTACATCTTAACAGTTTTCTAAAGCGATTGCATCAATTTTCCTTCCCACCAGTAATGGATTAGAGAGCATTCCAGTTGCTCCTCATCCTCACCATTTTGTTGGTTGTCACTTTAAAAAATCTTAGCCATTTTGCTGAGCGTGTGACTGTGATTTTAATGTCTATTTCTTTCATGACAAATGCTGTTGAGTAGCCACTTGAATATCCTATCTTGTGAAGTGACTCTCCACGCCTTTTGCCCATTTTGTTGTTATTTTTCTTATTGATTGTAGGATTTCTTTATATTTTTCTATATATAAGTCTTTTGTCAGATATATTTATCACAAATATTTTCTCTCAGGTTGTAGCTTGAAGCACTAACAACTTAAAGGTGGTCCTCAAACCGGCACTCTCTTACTGGTATAAACCCTCTTCCTGGAATATGTATTTTTTAATTTGTGGTACAATATATATAACATAGAAGTTACCATGTAAACCATCACTACGTGCACAGTTCAGTGGCACTAAGTACGTCACACTGTTGTGCAACCTTCATAGCTCACTGAAGCCTCGAACTCCTGGGTTCAAGTGATCCTCTCATCTCAGCCTCCAGAGTAGCTGGGACTGCAGATACTCACCAATAAGCCTGGCTTGGTATATTTTAATGTACAGAATTTCTTAATGTTAGTAAAGTCCAAGTTATAATTTTTTCTTTTATTATCAGTACCTTTAATGTTGTACAAAATATTTTCATATTCTAAGGTTATGAACGCAACCTCCTATGATTTTTTTCTGCAAGATTTATTGTTTTACTTTTAACACTTAAATCTGTAATTTATCAGGAATTGATTTTTATGTATGGTGTGAGGAAGGGATTAAGAATCACTGTTTTCCCATATGGATACCCAACTGATCATCATCATTTATGACAAGACCATCCTTCTCCCACTGCACTGCTGTTATTGTAAATGAACTGATGGTACCTACACAAGGTTAGACAAACAGACCAACAGAACATGCACAGTTTGTTCCTGGAATCTCCATTCTGTTCCACTGATCTATTTACAATACCACACTTTTAATTACTGTGGATTTATAATAAATCTCGACAGCTGGCAGCATAAGTATTCCAACTTGTTCAGATTGAAGACTGTCCTTGTTATTCTAGGTCCTTTTCATTTCTATATACATTTTCAAATCAGCTTGTCAATTTCAATAAAAATATCTGCTAGGATTTTATTGAATCTACAGATCAGTTTGGAAAGAACTGAACTCTTAACAATATTGAATTTTTCAATTCATCGTATCTCTCCATTTACTTAGATCTTTCATTTATTTCGGCAATGCTTTGTAGTTTCATTGGCTTGAAAATTCTTTGCTAGATATGTTCTTAGGTATTTGATGTGTTCCAGTGTCATTATAAATTATTTATTTCGCTATGGTTTGTTTCTTAGTGTGAAGAAATACAATTGATTTCTGGGTATTGAGCTTGTATCCAGGAACCCTACTAAACTCATTATTATTAATTCTAATAGCTTACCTGTAGATTCTTTTGGATTTTCCATATATACAATTACAGTTGACCCTTCAACAATGTCGAGTTTGAACTGCGTGGCTCCACTTCTACATAGGCTTTCTTCTGCCTCTGCCACCCCTGAGACAGCAAACCCTCCTCATCCTCAGCTTACTTAGCATGAAGATGAGAATGAAGACCTTATGATTATCCACTTCCACTGAGTGAATAATAAATACATTTTCCTCTTTCTTATGATTTTCTTAATAACTTTTTCTTTTCTCTAGCTTACTGTATGGTAAGAACATAGTACACAATACATATAATATGCAAAATATAGGCCAGGCACGGTGGCTCAAGCCTGTAATCCTAGCTCTCTGGGAGGCCGAGGTGGGCGGATCCTTTGAGCTCAGGAGTTCGAGACCAGCCTGAGCAAGAGTGAGACCCCATCTCTACTATAAATAGAAAGAAATTAATTGGCCAACTAATATATATAGAAAAAATTAGCCGGGCATGGTGGCACATGCCTGTAGTCCCAGCTACTTGGGAGGCTGAGGCAGCAGGATTGCTTGAGCCCAGGAGTTTGAGGTTGCTGTGAGCTAGGCTGACGCCACGGCACTCACTCTAGCCTGGGCAATAAAGTGAGACTCTGTCTCAAAAAAAAAAATATACAAAATATGTCTTAATCAACTGTTTATGTTATCAGTAAGGATCTGGTCAACAGCAGGCAGTTAGGATTTTGGGGATCAAAAATTATATGTGGGCTGCATGCATGGTGGCTCACACCTGTAATCCTAGCACTCTGGGAGGCCAAGGCAGGAAAATCACTTGAGGCCAAGAGTTTGAAACCAGCCTGAGCAAGAGCCAGACCTTGTCTCTACTAAAAATAGAAAAATTAGCTGGGCATGGTGGCACATGCCTGTAGTCCCAGCTACTTGGGAGGCTGAGGCAGGAAGATCGCTTGAGCCCAGGAGTTTTGAGGTTACTATAAGCTAGGCTAACGCCATAGCACTCTACCCAGAGCAACAGAGCAAGACCCTGTCTCAAAAAAAAAAAAGTTACATGCAGATTTTTTATCATTTGGGGGGCCAGTGGCCCTAACCCTTGTATTGTTCAAGGGTCAACTCTATAACATCTACAAATAATCAAAGTTATTTGCTATGGTTGGAGGAGAAACCAGAAACTCACTCATGGGCTACGGAATGTGAGTTGAAATTACATAGTTCATTTTCCAACAGAGCCTCAGAACTAATCATATGACCCCATCCAACTGTAAGGAGGCTGGGGCATGCAGAGAACAGATGGGACATTTGTCCAGCATTTCTGTTACTTGAATGATGTATCCAGTGTCCTGAGGGAACAACTGGCAACTCAGGATCTGACACCCTGTGACAACACCTTCTGCAAATGAGGCCCGAGAGAGATTCCCTAACACGAAACTGGCTTTGCCCACGGCCCATGTAGGTCATCACCACCAAGCGCCTGTCCTTGGTGTCACTGGGCTTCACCCATGGAACAAGCCCTAACCCAGACAGGGCCGTACGTAACACACCCCTTCTACCTCAGGGCACCAGGCAGCCACAGGGGGAAGGACACACAGGAGACTTGAGAATTCCGGTCCCTCATCTCCCAGAGACAGAAAGGAGGATGGATGAGATGGGGGCAGGCAGGCTGGCAGGGGTGTTTGTGTTTGTCGAGATACTCTTGTATCCTGCTTTCCTCTCCTGGACAGAAAGACAGAGCTCCCTGATTTTCTAAAGAAAGAGAGAGAGAAAGAAGAGGAGAGAAGAGAAGGAGAGAAACTAAGATTGACTCTAGTGAACATTTTGCCACCCAGCACTTGAACTACAAACTCACTTTCTCAGCCTCTTAGAAGTCAGAGTGAAGACAGGTGATCTGCTCCGGGCTGGAACTGGAAGCTGGTTTGGAGCTTGGAGCAGTAACTGGCGTGTCTTGATCCCCTGTTGAAAAGAGTATTTTTATGTGTGTGTGGGATAAGAGCAGTTTATGAACATTATTTTCTGTTACTTTGTTTTGTTTATTCAACGTGTGTGTGTGTGTGTGTGTGTGTATAGATGTTGGACAAAGGGTTTGTCTGTAGGGCACATTTGTTATTCTCTTAACCCATTAATCACTTTTCCTCCATTTGGGGGCTCCCTGCCTTGCAGCTCCTGCTGGGGTGCAGAGCTTGCCCTGACAGTGGCCGTGGGACACTCACCCCAGCCTCTCTCTAGCAGAGACTGCCAAACAGATGCAGCCGCATAGACCTGAAATCGCGAGCTCGGTCCAGAATCTATTCTGGGGATAATGGCAGCAGCGACATCCTGTTTCCAGAGCCAACAGTAAAAGAGGCTCTGGCAGTGTTTCCAGCACTGGTGACACTGGTGACATTGGTGCTGCAGTTAGAGGTGTCTGTACCCAGTGGTGCTTCCTCCTAAACCAACCTGCAGTGTGATTTGGGGTGTTGTTCCTGGGTGTGTTGTTTTGGATACAGGTTGTATGTGGACCTGTTTTTCTTCTCTCCTAGAGAGCCTCTGCGATAGCCAGTGCTCGCTAACACCCTGCTGTTCGGAGGGGCCAGTTTCGTTTCAGTTCTGTTGCTCGCAGCTGCAAGTGCTGAGGGTCTAGGAGTGTACTGGCTCCTATAGCTGCAAAGCCCAGTGGTGGCTCTGCTTCAGGCAGGGCTGGTTCTAGGTGCTCTTTCTTGCTGTCCCCCTCAGGTCAGCTTTTCTCCAGATGGTGTCCTTCCTAGGAGACCCTCACACACAATGGAAGAGATGGACACCAGAGATGGACATTGTTCCCAAAGCTGGCAGCCCCAGAGAAAGGGGGATACGTCTCCCCTATGTCTCCTGCCAAAGTCCTGGGGATGGCTCGGATTGGTCTCATTTGGGTCCTATGCCTCTGTCCCAAGTGACCAATGTGGCAGGGGTTCCCAAATTAGCGTCTGAGAGCGTGAGTGTCACAGTAATTTTCCCACAGCGTCCCTAAGTCAGTGAAATACCTGCTAGTTCAGCTCCCAAGCTCTTAGGTCCAAGCCATTCGTGAGCCACCGCAGCCCGGTCCCGGGGCCGGCCGGCTGAGTCAGGCACCCACGCCGGGCGGAGGAGGCACGGCGCATGGCTGACGGCCTCACCAAGTGCTGGAGCCACAGTCTGCCAGCAAAGCACGAGAGGTGTATGCACCCCATTCCCCTGTTCCTGACGTCACGGTCTTGGCGGGCCTGTCTGGCGGGTGCGAGCAGAGTGTGCGGGGACAGGGGGTGGGGGGTGAGTAGGCCGGAGAGCCAGATTGGGGAATGGGACTCTGTGGGGTCCGTCCTGCTTGTTTATGTGACGCTCGGACCCCCAGCCTAACTGCAGTGACCTCACCTGTGAAAACAAGCCACGCCACCGAAAATGGAGGCTCGCCAGCGGCCACGGCATGACCCAGGTCGGCTCGTCCGGGAGGAGGAGGCCTTGGACGTGAGACGAGGGGACCCCTGAGTTGCGCCCTCCTTACTTCTTTTGTCCCAAATCCCAATGAGCAGACCTCTTTCCTCTGTAGTTCCTGTGCTAAGAGGGTGAGTCCGGCAGGCCTGGAGTTAACGGGGCTGTTGCGCTAACCTTCCTGCCTGGACTGACCTTGGCCCGAGCAGGAAGCCTGGTGAATAGCGTTGCTTTGCAAGCGTGGGCCCAAGGCGAAGTTTGGGGTGGTTTGTACCAACCTGTCAGCATTGCTTATTGATAATAGTAAGATTGATTGGCTCTCAGTTGGCCCCCGGGGTCTCTGCCGTGGAGGCTGGTGGTGTAGCAGGAATTTGCCTGTGTCACCAGCGAAACCTAAAATCCCCAGCCAGGCTACCTTGGGCTCCTTGGTTCTGAGCTGATGTGCGCACCTGTCAGGGGGCCCCTACCTGGCAGAGGAAGTGCATTCTGCCACGGGCGTCCAGAAGAGAGGACTGGAGGGGCCCAAACCTGCCCCCCAGCCCCCTTGCCACGAGCCAGCGTCAGGCTGTGATGCACATTTCACTCTCGCCGGTTGCTGCCCATCCCCCCTTGCCTGTGATACACGCTAGCTCTGTCAGCGCTGTCATTCCGGGCCCTGTAAATCCTCGTTAGCAACCAAGTCCCGACTAACTGCCATCGTCAGTGAAGATCTCGCTGTAAAACCGGCCCGATTCTGTCCAGTGGGACCGGAGAGGACATAGATGTGTCAGTCTTTAATTTCTCAAGCGAATCCAGGTGTCGCTCTGTTCACAGAGGATTCATATTTAAAATTTTGATGGACAGGGCCAAGCTCACACTCCCACCAGCAGCGTGCAGGGAGGCCCGTGCACCCTACTGGCGCCCAAAACAGAGGCACTGAGTCATTTTGATTTTTGCCAATCTCAGAGATGAAACATTTGATGTTGTCGCCCGAGCTTGTGCTTGGCAAGATCAAGGATGGCAGGGCAGGGATGTAGCTTACCTGTTTCCCTCGGTGACTTGCTCAGGAAGTCGCCTGAAGCGTGTGGTCCCTGCAGCCCCTGTGGAGCAAAGAATCCATTATGTCAGAGGAGACGAGGGCAAGCCAGAACTTGCGGCTAAAATGCTATAAGAATATTTTAGTCTGGGGTCAGGGGTACATCAGCATTCAAGATTCATCCTTTTAACATTTAAGGGAATTCTTCCAAAGCACAGGTACAGAGGTCTGCATTCTACTTCTTGCTCGAGTTTCAGTGCAATGAGGCTGGCCATGGCCTGCCCCACCTGTTCAGATCCTTGGTCCATTTCCTTTCTGATTGCTTATACTTTTCTTGTTATTTTTTAGAAGCTCTTTATTGTGCATATTAACCCACGGTCTGTTACATGTGCTGCAAATATATTGAATCATTTGCATTTAATTTTGCTTTTAATTTTAATTGGACTTAATTTTGCTAGTGTTTTCCTCTATTCAGAGCTTTAAATTTTGACATAGTCAAACATTTTCCTTCAGGTACCTGGATTTCATGCCTTGCTTTTATTAATGCAAAGGCCTTTCTTAATGTAACATTATAAAAATATTCTCCTATATTTTCTTCTGGTATTTTACACTTTTATGTTTTACACTGTCAAATAAAAAGCGATGCTAAACATTCTCTATATTTGTATAGACATATGTTATTAATATATGTTCTAGAAATTGTATGAAATTCTTCGAAATCTCACATGTCCTGGTATACAGTTATTAATTATTATTCTAATTGTTATCTTAAAGTGCTGTATGTCACAGGAATAACATTTCCTTATGAAAGCTCAGATGAACTTTCATCAGATCTTTAACCATGGCCATTTAAAGGTTTCTGTCACACACAGGCAGGTATTGTTTTACTCTGAGACTGTCCTGAAGGCTTCACAAACAGCTATGATACAACATTGCAAGAGATTCATAAAAAAGATTCAAACACGTATACGTTTCTGATAATTTTAAGATCACACCATTGAGCTGGGGTTGTTTTTAGCCTTACAGCCCTGCAAACTGAGACCAGGTGGCTACTATGCCAGCTACTTCTATGTCAGTAAGTCAGGAACTACAGCCTCAAACCATAAAGAGCTAAAAGATCAGATCCAGGTATGCCACCAGACTTGGGAAGAAGAGTCAGTCGATCTATTTAGCTGGTTAGATCTTGGCTCTTGGGGACCTTGGTTTCACAAGAGATTCCCTTCCATGAAACTCCAGGGAAGAGGCAAGTCTCTGGACAAAGGCCTGAAATGGCCATAATAAAACAACTGTAATCAAAACAGTACCAATGCTATCTGACGATCACATTGTCTCTTCACGTATTACTCAGTTAATCCTCCTGGCGATCACTGAGGTGTCCCCCATGTTGAGGGTGAGCAGGCGGGCAGAGGCTCATCCACTTTCCCGAGGCTGCACAGCCAGTGAGTGGGAAAGCTAAATCTGAACCAGGCAGCCCAGCCTCAGGGTCCGTGCTCCGGATGCCGTACTGTCCATGACGTCAGGGTTGGGCACAAAGAGATTCTGGGAAGAAAGGAAACACAGGGAATTAGCCAGGTGGTCTCGCTGGTGTCACCTCCCACTTCCCTACCCTCTACACCTTTCTGTCCTTCTCCTAGCGGCTCCTTTTCCCTCTACTTACTTCGCCCCATGCACAAAAATAAATAACCTTTCCTTGGGGCTCACAGAGTCCCAGGACCAAGTCTCGGGGACAGAATAGGCCAACAACTGCTCGCCGGTAACAAACAGGCTGGGAGGAAGCACGCATAGGCCGTGTTTGGACGGAGCCAGCCCAGGCGGGGCTCGGAGAAGCAGCCTCGCGAGGCAGGCACTGCTCCCGGGGCTGCGCATCTCCTAGGCCTCTCCTCAGCCTCCCCTGCACCCCTCCCGGCCTCCTTCCGGCTGTTCTTCCTGGGGACTGACGATGCAGGTGCATTTCTCATGGCGACAAGATCTTAGAGCTCTGCAGGGCTTTGATGGAAGAGCCAAGGCCTGCGAATGGCCTCAGGCCCCTGGCACAACAGGCTGGGGTCTCCCCAGTGTGCAAAAGGCAGGTCTTCACCACATGCTGACTCCTCCCAGCCCACGAAAGGTGTGTCTGTCATTGTGCTTTTAATTTGCATTTGCCTAATTACAAACCACACTCATGCACCATACAGTGACATTTCAGTCAACGGTGGACCACGTATACAACGGTGGCCCCATAAACTTATAATACTGTATTTTTACTGTACCTTTTCTATATTTAGATGTGTTCAGATATGCAAACACTTGCCACTTTGTGAGAGTTGGCTGCAGTGTTTGGTACAGTCACACGCCGTGCGGGCTTTATGCCGGACAGCCTAGCCGTGCGGCAGGTCACACCACCCAGGTGTGTGCAAGCGCAGTCTGTGATGTTTGCACCGTGATGAAATCGCCCAACGACGCATTTCTCAGAATGAATCCCTGCCACTAAGTGACATACGACTGCACTAATGAAATGAGCATCTTTTCAAATATGTAACTGGCCATCAGATGTCCTCCTGTGTGCAGCGTCCATTGAAGTTTCTCATCCATTTTTCCATTGGGCGATTTGTCTGTCTCTAATTAATTGTAGGAATTCTTTATAGTTTCTGTACACGGGCCTTCCGTTGATCAGGGACCGTCCGGTAACGGGTGTGGAGGGGGAGGCTGGAGGTGGGCAGGGGCCAGTCTTGCGGGCCGTAGAAGCTGTGGCAAAGACCTGACCTCCGTCTGCAAGCTGTGGGGACACAGGGCAGTGTTTCTTCCCACCTAGACGCTCGGTCTGCCCTGGGACTGGCAGTATCGCATGGCTTGGGAGTCTGGTTCAAAAGACAGGATTGTGGGCCCCGTCCCAGACCTCCTGGAACAGAATCAGCAGTCTGACAAGATCCTAGGGAGTCACGTGCACATTAAAATCCAAGACACGCTGGTTTGTCAGGAGGCTGCAGTCTCCCCTTCGAGCTTTACAAACAGCATGTGAGCTAAGGGGCCGGGTGGGGCGGGGCTGTCCGTGGCCACGATTCTGTTCCAAGGTAAATACACTCTTTCTTCTGAACCATCCATTACAAGAGTGTTTTGGCGAGAAGCCCCAAATACTCCAGCGACTCCCCTGAGTGGCTGTCTATATATGGAGCCAGCCGCGGTCAGCGGCAGCCGGAACCCCTGGAAACCGTGCTCAAAGGCACCTGGGCGCACCTGCCCAGAACGCCAACGCTGGAGAGTCACGTTTCGGGGACCCAGCGCAGAAGCAAAACGTGGACCACGCTGCGCCCACACCGCGTGAGCACAGTGTGACTTCAAGTGAGTACATCTGCGAATGAACCCTCGCTTCCTTGGCCACAGCGTGCGAGCAGCACACACACACAGAGACTTCAGAAGGCTGTCTGGAGCAATAAGTGGGAAAACGGACGCAAAGTCTTTTTTAAAAAAATTAAATAATACGGCAGTCAAAAATTAGTTTGCATGGCGGTTATCCTGGGCAGTGAAGTCAAAATAACTTGTGTTCTCTTCCTTTTGCTCATCGGAAGTGTCTACATTTCCTATAATGAACATAGAAAAGTATGTGCATGTAGGTTTTGAATAAAAAGCTAAAAAGGCATAACCGTTATCAGTTTCTAGATAAATCTTAAAAAGTCAATCTATGATATCATTGTGAATCAAACTGTCTTTTTTCCTATGTTTCCAAGAACTAATGGCATGACAGAAGATTATGCTAAGATATAAAACAACATCAAATTTTCACACACGGACACAACCACAGTGCTTGTGAGGGTTTCCATCGTTTCGGCTTTTGTCGGTGCCACATGGGATGGGAGGTCTGAGGTCAACTCACTTGGCTGCGCAAGACAGCCCTCTGTCGTATTTGAAGTCTGATAACTCCCCTGGACTTGTCCTGGCCGCCATGCCTGGGGATGGAGGATGCAGGTGCATTTTCACTGGTACGGTCGCCACTCTGTGACCATTTTCCTGGGGCATGGTGTGCTCTGTCACGTCCAGAAAGAGTTCTTGAAGTTTATCTTTAAATATCTGTTCTGCTCGCATTTTTCAGTTTTCTTCTTTGAGGATTCCAATTAGCATATGTTGGAATTAGCAACATTCCAACTTATTCCTTATGTTTTTGCTGAACATTTTTAGCATTTATTTTCACTTCATTTTGCTGACTTGTCTCTGTCTTCTCTGCAGCTCTCACTTAAAAATAAAACAGTGTCTGTTTTCTCTCGTGTAAAGTCTAATGAGCATTTATTTTTGCGATGACTTTTCCCTTCTCTGCTTTCCTAAGTTCCACCAGCTTCCGTGCGTCTCCCCCTGCTGCCTGGCCCTGTCTTCTCTGAGCCCACGCGCCTCTGTTTTACGCGCCTGCGAGGTAGAGGAGATTGCTCCACTAACCTTTTAAAAACCAATCCTAATTTTCATCAGCTTTTTGGCAACATTTTTCGGGTGAGTGTTCTTTATCTGCCATTTGTTTTTAGTGTTGTTGCTGTCTTCCTTTTTGTCTTATAACATACAGGCTACACATTTGAACTGCAGTAAAATATATGTAACCTGAAATTTGCCAGTTTAACCATTTTTAAGTGTACAGTTGAGTGGCATTAAGTACAGTCACACTGCTATGCAACCATCACCACCATCCATCTCCAGAACTTTTTTCATCTTCTTAAACTAAAACTCTATACCTATTAAATAATAATCCCCCCATTCCTCCTGTACCTCTGCCCCTGGGAACCACTCTTCTACTTTCTGTCGTTGTGAATTTGGCTACTCTAAATGCCGCATATGAGTGAAATGATACAGTATTTGCCGTTTTGTGACAGGCTCGTTTCACTTAGCGTAATGTCTTCGAGGTTCATGGGCGTTGTGGCGTGTGTCGGAATATCCTTCCTTCCCAGGGATGAACATCTCATTCTGTGTGTGTCACATTTTGCACATTCCTTCCTCTGCCGATGGACATTTGAGCTGTCTCCACATTTTAGCTATTATGAATAGTGCTGCTTTATAATCCTGGGTATACAAATATCTCTGAGACCTGCTTTCAGTTCTTTTGCATATATACATACACAGAAGTAGAATTCCTGGATCGTATGGTAATTTTAGTTTTAATTTTTTGAGGATTGTTTTCCATTCCCACCAGCAATGCACAAGCATTCCAACGTCTCCACAATGTCACCAGCGTTTACTGTTTTCTGCCTTTTCATTTTTGTGTTTGGATAACAGGCATCCTCATGGGTGTGAGGTGGCATCTCACTGCGGTTTTGATCCGCATTTCCCTAATGATTGGTGATGTTGAGCATCTTTTCATGTGCTTATTGGCCATTGCTATATCTTCTTTTGAGAAATGACTATTCATGTCCTTTGTCCATTTTTTAATTAAGTTGGTGGTTTTTACCATTGAGTTAATATTTTTGTGTGTAGACTTTGTGTGGGTTGCTTCTTTCATGGACCAGCTATTTTTAGGCTATTAAATAGGAAAAACGCCAGACTGTGTTCTAGGCTAGCAAAACCGTTCTTTAGGACCTGGGCCTCCTACCCGAATTTTTAGTCTGTATTTTCCTGGGCAATGGAATTGGTGGTTTTCAGACAGTTTGCAATGTAGAGTCTTGTCTTCTCTCTGCCTCAGACGCGGCCTGTCTCCCTGTGCCCCCCATTTCATCCTCTCCTCACTGGAGAGGAGGACAGGCACATTCACTGCCAATTGCACACCTGCATCTGACTATTTTAAATGTGGTGTTTTATTTTCACACATTCGGGATGCCCCTCACCTTGAACAAGAGCATTTCCCCCCAAATCTGCAGTTATCAGTGTCCTCTCCCTTCTTCCTCCCAAAGCCCTGCTCCTTCCTGTGGCTTTGGGCAGCCTTCTATTCTATTTCATCTATCAATATTTTCCTTAGTTTCTAACGGATGGTGTTTATGTCATTTTCCTTGCTGCTTTTGGGTAATTTCCGAGAAAAGAGAAATTGATAACTTTCATGTTCAAACCAGAAGTCCCTGCAAAAGTTTCTGGGACTCATGGTATCATGACGGAGGTGGGAGAGAGGCTTGACATCAGGAGAAACATGCCTGGGTCCCTCCCTCTCTGGCGGCTTCCTCCAGGCTGTTCCTAACCCTGCACAATGCTGGTGTTTCCCTCTGCTCCCGCCCAGCTCACTGTCTCTTGCCCGTCATCTGTTTCCCAGCCCTGGGTGGCCAGGCCTCAGCTCTACATGACGCACCAGCCACTCACTGCTTCTCTGGATGACTGTGGGTCTGTTTCCTTCTTCATCAGGGTGAAGCTGCGTCTCTTCCGGCCCAGGGCTCACTGTCACCTGCAGAGAGAGAAGCGCCAAGGGGTCCGCGGAGTCGCCATGACTGCGGCACAGACTGAAATTCACCCAGGTAGCCCTCCTGGTTCTCAGTGAATTCCTTTGACCCAGCACAAGGTCCCCACCTACAATGGGGGGCAGGTGGGACTCAGGGCCCTGAGTGTGGGCAGTCACAGTCCCCCCAGCAAGGGCGAGCAGCTAAAGGCCCCCCCTGCCCTGTTTCCTACACACAGACGGCAGCCTCTCGCCCTGGGCCCCACAGTGACTGCGTTTTATGAACCCCACATCAGGACACATATTCGAATCCGAATACGGTATCTGTGCTACCCGCTCTGGGCCTGCAACTCTCAGCGGGTCGGGTGTTGTGGTCAGCCTGGGTGTCGTTATCCGGCTGTGCGGTCGGGAAGCCCACAGGCGCCTACGTTTGTCGTTTGGTCGTGGTGTGCCCCTGCAGGAGACAACAGAATGACACACAGTGGCCAACAGTGGCAACAGGAAAGGACACAGCATCTTGCCGTCTGGGTGTGGCTTGAGGGTTAGGGTTAGGGCTGAGCCCCCAGAGCACAGCTCTCTGGCACAATGGACTGAATTCCGTGCTTTCGGTTGGAGAGCCTCCGAACCAACAGACACCAACCAGAGGGGCGCGGCGCCCTCTGTGGGACACGGGCGGCACAGCAAGGGGAGAGGGCGGCTCCTTCCTCACCCGGGTCTCCTGGTGGCAGGAGATACATTGTTTAACTATCACAACTGTGATGGAATAAGAAATATGATGATTCCTGGAACAGCTATGTGGCTGATAAAACATAAATCAGGGTTCTGTTTTACCTCTAATCCCACATATAACTCACCCAAGCCCCATAGAAAACACGAGCCCGTTTCATGGAGACCCAGGCCCTGTGGGGGATGGGTCCCCACTCCCACCATTGGACGGTCCTGCCCCTGCTATGCCCAGCCCAGCTCACTCCCTCCTCACCTGCTCCCAAAATATAGTCAAGTAGAGTCACCTCCCCTGGACCTATGCTAAGCTGGGACAGGGGAGAGAGTTGATGAGGATTTTAAACATAAAGAATTTAGTATCATGAACTATGAGACCTTATTCCAATGTGTTGCTAGTATCTGTCATTTACCAGGTCCAGAGTAGGCAGGAATGCAGAGATAAGACACATCTCTACTGTCAAAGCAAATTCTAGGCAGTCACTTACAAACCACTCCCCGCATCAGCTGAATCCTCTTTACCGCACCTGTCTCTGTAGGATATAGGAGGAGAGCACAGCAATAAAAAGCAGAATTTTTAAAATAATGTGACAAGGTTGAACAATTATGACCATAATAATTAATATGAGTTATACATAGCACTAATAGGAGTATCAAACTAGGTAAAAATCAGATTTGAATATTTTTCTTCATACAAGAGACATGCTGAAATAAATATGACACAAAAGGCTAAAATAAGTTAGAAAAACTTATACATGGAAATAGCAACAAAAAAGAGGACAATAGTAATATTTAACAATACTAATTTATCAGACATCTGCTTGTCTTGCTATGTGCTTGGCAGCATTTTCTGCACTAAATGCACTACTATACAAGCTGGAAATTTTATAATGAAAAAGAATGAATAATGAAGACATCTCCCCAATTAAATTGGTTTTATTCTATTGGTTTCTATTATAAAAGTAACACATGATTATTGTAACAAATCAATAGATCATCTATCAAAAGACAGGTGAGTGAAAATTGCAAGTGCAAGTTTTCTGTCCCCCCCAGCCTCCAGACTTCCCTCTCCCGAGCTAGGCCTGCTCACCATTTGGTGTTTCTCCTTCCAGAATTTTCCCTTAGTCCTATATCACATGTATAATAGTTTTTAAAAATTGAGGCTGGGCATGGTCGCTCACACCTGTAATCCTAGCATTTTGGGAGGCTGAGGTGGGAGGACTGCTTGAGGCCAGGAGTTGGAGATCAGCCTGGGCAATATCGAGACCTAGTCTGTACAAAAAAATAGAAAAATTAGCTGCTCGTGGTGGTGCACACCTGTAGTTCTAGCCACTCAGGAGGCTGAGGCAGGAGGATCACTCTAGCCCGGGAGTTAGAGGCTGCAGTGAGCTATGATGATGCCACTGCACTCTAGCCGGGGAGACAAAGTGAGACCCTGTCTTAAAAAAAAAAAAAAAATTGAGAATATTCTTCAACCTTGTTTCTTTCGCTTAATGTATCCTGGACCTCTTTCCAAGTCAGTTGCATACAGATTTGCCTCATCCCTTCCCGTGTCCGTAAGCCTTTATTTTGTGTTGGTCTGTAAATGGTCCCCTGACATGGGTGTTTCAGATGGTTGCCCTTCCTTTATACCCCTTCAAATAACTGGATGGACATCCTCACACGTTTCTCTGTGTACCTGCCATCGTGCTTGTGCAGGATGAATTTCTTGAGGTGAGATGCTGAGTTTCAGACCTGGGTACTTATTATGTTGAGAGATAGTCCAAATCTTCCTTCCAAAAGTTTTATCATCTTGAGCTCCAACCAAGTGTCTGCGAGCGCACGTTCTCCTATCTCTTTCCACCAACACGGGATGCTTTTACTTTTTACTTTTGCCAGACTGATCAATGAAATGGTATCTGACCATGATCTAAATTTGCACTTGGGGGCTACTAATTATGTTAAATATTTTGTCCTACATTCATTGGCAATCACACATCTTATATGAAACACCTGTCCAAAGAACATAAGAAATAACTGTCTATAGAAAATTAGAACCAAGTGCAGCTTAAAAGATCAAGGACCTTGCTATGGCTTCTTAAGTCTCTTCAAGAAAGATACACATAGGGGAGGGGTGGCAGAGACAGGTTTCTGGCATGGGGAAGAGAAATGGAATCCCATTTATTAATCACATTAAAAACGTAAATTAAAAAAAAAATCAAAAGCAGTCCATGTGGCAAACAAGGAAATTTGCAAGTTCCCTGTTCCAGGGTGTTACCTGGTAGGTTCTTTTAAGCTTTCAGAAAACAAGCAATTCTCATGTCATATAAATTGTCCCAGAAATCAAAAAACACAATGTTATGGAGTATGTTCTATGAAGCAAATATTAACGCTAATGAGAAACTTTGATCACAAGGAAAGAAAATTATACCTCAATATCATTTATTACTCTAAGATGAACATTTTGAATAAAATACTAGAGAATAAAAATCTATAACATACTGATTTGAAAACCTGCAATGACCAAGTTGGTGTTTTCATGGAATGCAAGGATAATTCAATATATGGAAATTTATGCACATAATATGTTATATGCACGGAATAAACAAGAAAGGAAAAGTATAATCATCTCATTAGAGTCTGGAAATTCAGCACTTAATCCTAATACAAATACTTAAGTGTAGAAATAAAACATACTGCCTTACCATGATGAAGAGTGACTCTTGTAAACCAACTGCCAACAGTGAAATGTTAGAGTCCATTTCATAATATAAAATCATTTAAGAATCCAAGCTAACCTGATAAAGCATGGAACCAAAATAAGAAAAATAAGTATTGAAAACAATCAGCAAAAAAACCTCCAGCATTACTGATTCATGAATGATTCATTCAATAACTATTACATTAATAAAATTTTAGCCAAGCACAAGAGGAGTATTAGAAATGAATAATATTTCTACAGAGTAACAAAACAAGTTAGAAAACATTACATTAAAAGATACTATTCATGATAGCATCAAAATAATTTAGGATACCAAGGAAATAAATGTTATCAAGAAATTTAAAGAAGCAACAAATCTTATTCGAAAGAAAATGGAAAACTTGGATTTCCCGGATGCCCTCCCTTGTTGCTGGGGAGAAATGTGGCAGATCCGTGGCTTTCATTCAGGAATGTAGCCTGAGACCGTCTCAATTGCCCACACTTGCAAATACTGCAGAAGCAAATAACTTCCCTTCTAAAGCTTAACCAACAACGTAAGCAATTCCCCCTGCCCTTGATGAAGCAAAGCAAGGCAGGGATGGGGTAGGGGGTGAGGGGTTCAGGAGCCAATCATTGGTTCCATCACGGGTCAAACTGGAGGCAGCACAAGGACAAGGCAGTGACATCACAATGAACACATATGGATGACGACAGCATTAAGACCCTAGGGTGCCACGAAAAGGAATTTTATTATTTTTTTTGTTAGAGAGTGGGTCTCCCTGTGTTTCCTAGGCTGGAATGCGGTGGTGCAATCACAGCTCACTGCAACCTTGAACCCCTGGGCTCAAGGGACTCTCCTCCCACAGCCTCCCAAAGTATGGAGATTATAGGTGTGAGCCACAGCCCCAGGCCAGAAAGGGCGTGTTTCTATAAACAGGATGGTATATCTCTATAGAGTCATCAAAAATAATAATAAAGTAAAATAAAAATAATAGTTATGACAGCTATATAGGAATATGGAAAATACTAGCATAATACTACATTTTAAAAATAGGGCACACAATTATATGTCTATTTTAAATGTAAGAGCCATGTGAAAAGGAATATGCATTTGAAAAATAACTGGAAGTGAAAAATAAAATTGATAGTTATGTTGTGATAATACTGGGGATGATTTTTGTCAAATTATATTGAAAATACATTTAAAGTAATTTTTTTTTTTTTTTTTTTTGAGACAGAGTCTTACTCTGTTGCCAGGGCTAGAGTGCTGTGGTGTCAGCCTAGCTCACAGCAACTTGAAACTCCTGGGCTCAAGCGATCCTCCTGCCTCCTGAGTAGCTGGGACTACAGGCATGTGCCACCATGCCCGGCTAATTTTTTCTATTTTTGGTAGAGATGGGGTCTTGCTCTTGCTCAGGCTGGTCTTGAATTTCTGAGCTCAAATGATCTGCTTGCCTCGGCCTCTCAGATTGCTAGGATTACAGGCGTGAGCCACCGCGCCTGGCTCAAAAATCAAAAGTGATTTTTGAGCAACAAAAGAAGCGCAATGTGAGAAAGAGTGTTTAAATCCAGGTAACTATGATATTGCCTCCATGGTTAAAACAAACTACCGACCAACCAGTGAGCACTTGGTCCCCAGGAGGGCTTTGCGGGGACCGGGCTGCACCCTCAGGACTGCAGACGGCAGGGGGTGGACAGGATGACCGAATATCATTCGCATGCTTCCACGTTAACGGCATCATACATAACACCTACCTGATCATCTTTGTGCCCGTTCTTGGGTTACTGGATGGCTGCCAGAAGACTTTTGTGACTAAATACGCAATGTCATAATTTTCAAAGCACTTTACAAATTTATTTTGCCACCGAAGCCTAAAAGATCACCAGTTTTACCACATCCTGGTTAACACTGGGTATTGCCATGGTTTGTTTGGTGAAAATCATTAAATGAACGTGATGTGAATTTTTTGAGACATTAAGATCTTTGATGAATTTTAACCTTGCTTATTTTTTTTAATTCCCAAATATTATAATTAGACGGCCTACTCTACCAGAGCATTGCTCAGCCTTTTTGGGCCGAGATGACCAGAGAAGAAATGTTCTGGCTCCTCTGTCACCCGCAGGCTTGGGAGAAGATTATGGAGAAATCTGATTTGGAAAGGTAATTGGGAGCGTGAGGTCTGGGGGACGTCACTGGAACACTGTGCTCACAGCCATCACCCTGGCCTCTAGAACAGTGTCTGGCACAGACCCAGCACTCAGTAAATTTCTAAATGAAGGAATAAAATTTGATTTTTTTTTTTTTTGCCGGGGCTCTGTTGCCCGGGCTAGTGCCGTGGCATCAGCCTGGCTCACAGCAACCTCAAACTCCTGGGCTCAAGTGATCCTTCTGCCTCAGCCTCCTGAGTAGCTGGGACTACAGGAATGTGCCACTGTGCCTGGCTAATTTTTTCTATATATTTTTAGTTGGCCAATTAATTTTTTTCTATTTATAGTAGAGATGGGGGTCTTGCTCTTTTTTTTTTTTTTTTTTTTGAG
>VSMD01101531.1:0-33153 GCA_008750895.1 Mirza zaza | reverse complement strand
TGCTTGCGGTTAAAAGCACACAGGCCACCTCAGGAGAGGCTGTGGGAGGCTTACTGGGATTGGTGCTGTTCACTGTGTTCCTGCGGGTTAAGCAGTTTGTGATCGGATCGCGATGGGGGAAGTGAGATAGGGCTACGATGCCGTCTGCCTTCTTTTTCTTTCTACAAAAGCTCTCCTCAGTCCTACTTTCAAGAACTTGAAAAACTGTCTTCGTAAGTTCTCACTTTAGCTTCTTCTAGAAGGGGTTGTCTTCGCCTCTTCTAGAAAACTCTCCTTGTACCGATCTACCCTAAGGCTGAGCAAAACAGCTCTTATGTGTTGAGAGGTTGTGTAAGTCTGAGATAGTTCTTTCTCCTGTTTGGATTTTCCCCTTCTAAGTTAGGTGGAAGCCTGCCTGCAGGAGGCCCTTCCCAGTTAAGAGAGAGGGCCTATCTGACTCTCGCTGAGTCTCTTACCAGGAGAACCTGTGTTTCCTGGATGAGTTATCAAGGCAACGACTGAATACCCTGGCAATAGCAGGGAAGGCCAGTCTAAAAAACTGGGTACAGAGACTAACTGTGCCTGCCCAACTTAAGAGGCTTGAGGGAGGACTGGGCCACTCTTCAAATATGAAGGCTATTTCTACCTGTATCTGTATGATATCTCTCTGCTCTTCTATACTAGGGCTTCTTAAAGCGAGTTCATGGTCAGGGCTTGGGCATGAAGCTCAGCACCTCTCTGGAGTATTCTATTCCTCTGCATTAGCCTCTTCCCTGTACAGAGCATGTATGAACTCAGGTGGGACAGCAACAAACCACACTGCTTTGGGGGGGGAGGGGGGCTCAACTGTTCCAGTGTGCTGAAGTCTTGACCAGATAAAGTGCCAGGCTGATGCTAACAGCCAGAGTCTGTTTGCACCCAGTAAAAAACTGCCAAGTACCAGCTTAACTGGAAGGAAGCAGCAGAAAAACCATGCCTGGGGGAAGAGAAAGTTTGAGCCACCTTTGCGATGGGCGATCTATTTCTCATTCCACCAGGTTTTACAAATGAGTTAGGTGTGAAAATAATGAAATATGCAGAGTAGTAAAATGACTGAATGTGGATTTAGTTTGGATGTTTGAAGTTCAGCATAATCCTTGATGCTTAAGTGCAGAAGACTGCTGAACAAGTCATTCAAACGCCAAGTAAGCACTTGGTGCTAGGCATAACAACCTGATAGCTACAGACACAGGCTGCTTTCATCATGACGAACGTTTGCTCTTAATATCTGCTTCAACTTTTGCACCATTTGGCTACTCCATCCTAAGTCTGATTCTGAAGGTCCAGGCACCTCAATTCTGCTCACCTTATAATCAAGTACCTGATAGTACAGGGCCTCTGGAGTTGTAGTTTTTTTCCGGCAGTCACTAGCTCAACTGTGAAAGCACTAGTGGGCTTCTCTTGGGAACTTGTAGGGTGCTGCAGCTCCCTAGCTCCATTCTCAGCGGGCGGGCTATTAAGTGACTTTCTTGAGCTGAGACTCCATGTAGGCACTCGATCCTAATTGAAACATTGAGTCTCGTCCACGGGCTGGATTCTCGAATATTCCTAACTCGAGAAGTGATAACTTATGAACGTAAAATCTCAAGACAAATAAGCATAACTTGAGAAAAAGCTTTCCAATGGTCTTGACATCTAGCGTCAGAAAGCTCTCAGGAAGAGATTGACGTTCCCTTTCTGACACTGCCTCTCCACTTTGCATGCTCAAGTTTCCATACCCTGTGGCCGTGAACTCTTCCAATGCAGTGATTTATTTCTGCCATGCAGAGTTAGTGACCAGCTGGTAAAGTCATTTGAGAAGGATTGAATTGATTCTCATGACATGAGGTGTTTTGAGGCTTATAACAAGTTTATGGACCTCTGTGGAAATCTGAGTCATTTTTCTTATCACCCACATAAAGGTTTTTAAGGCGAGCAGATGAATTGTATGGAGGTGGTTATTTAGCAAATGAGGGACACCTGGGCTACAGTCAAGTAAACCTCTAGCTCGTGGAGGAGGGAAGACTAAAACCCATCCACAAGGACTCTGGAAATACGTTTGGGTTAACTTCTCTCTCATAATCGAGTACAACAACTGAATATTCAAAGTTCTCTAATACTGCTACATGATAACTTCTAGAAAGTTGCCTAGAGTTCTTAATCATCTAAAATGGCTACATATCTTAAATACGTGGAGCTGAGTACTCACCAGGGTGGTGCCCACAAACTTGTCAAGTCCCTCTTCAAACAGTCTATGAACTTTGTGGGTACATTAGTTCTTGATTGTATAGAACTTGAATTTGTGGTTAAAATGCCTTTAGAGAAGTAAGCAGCCAATCGGGTTGCAGAAGCTGAGTAGGATTTACCTCAGTGTGGATCAGGTGAGAAGTAAACATGGCATATAGGAAGAAGGCTGAAGTGTGGAGAGCAATTTGGCATTCGCCTCAAAAGCTCAGTGCTAAAAGCTGTCCTCACTTTCCGGTAGTAAAATGCTTTCATCTGTTTATAGAACCTTGGGTCTACTTTATTTTCACTGTAGTTAACTCCAACCTCAGCTAGCTGTGTTGCACTGAATATGCTGTAAACTCTAAGTCCTGTACCCCAGATCAAGCTGTTCCGCTGCTTTTAAAGCTTTCTGCAAAGACAATCTATCTGGCACGTAGTTCCAATGTGACTACTTCATCGGCCGCCTTGTGGTCCCTGAAGTATATGGGTATGATAACATTTAGATTTGCACCCAGAGCCACTTTAAATACTGTGCTTATGTGACTGTACTGACCTCAAACTCAGTTTCATCTATAAGACTAACAAATGACCACCTCAGGGGGTGTTGGAATGCTCTAGAGAAACAGAGCCAACAGACTTATCACAAGGAATTGGCACACTTAAGAGGGTGAGAAGTCCTAGGATCTACAGTTCTTAAGCTGGAGACCGAGGAAATCTGGTTGGTTCCAGTCCTACAAAGCTCTGAGAACCAAGAGTCGATGGTGTGTTCTAACCTGAAAGTTAACGGGCTCAGTACCCAAGATGAGCTAACTTTTCAGTTCAAGTCTGAAAGCAGAAGACATCAAGCTGAAACAGCTCAACAGGAGTTTCTTACTTGTGGGGAAGGGTCAATCTTGTTCTATTCAGACTCCCAATTGATTGGATGAAACTCAGCACACTTGAGGGCAGTTGGCATCACTCAGCCTAAAAACCTGAATGTTAATCTCATCCAGAAAACCCCTGGTCACCCAGAACAATGCTTGACAAAATGCCTGGGCACCCTGTGGCCCAGTCAACTAGACACTTAACCCCTGTGATGGTTAACTTTAAGTCTGTAAAGCAACTACTTCGTAAGATGTTATGTTGGAAAGCATCTAATCGCCAAGCTGACTTGATGGAAAAGGAACTCACTGCCTTTTTGCTGCTGCTACTCCGCATCCAATAGATAACCCCAAATTGGTGTCTACTTCAATGGCTCTGAATTTCTGATACCCAAAATCTGCTTGAATGTATAGCAGAAAAGGGAAACCACAAAGTGTAGCACCGAGTTTTGTTAATGTTGCTGCTTGCAGAGGGCATAAACTACAAAGGTGTGTAACAGATCTGAGATGACGAGCATTGCACCAGTAAGGATAAAGGAGCCTAGTAGCTGTCTCAAACTGCAAAATCTAAAATGCCTCCGCGTTTCAGAACCTAAGTGTAGCTAGTTGCCAACTCCTGTTCCTGAATTCACCTGTCAAGCTTCCCTACCAGGCTGACTCGAGAGTTGACCCTTTGTGACGACTCAGCTGTAGTATTCGAGGCTCGCTGAGACCTCAAGGATGAGCTAATCTTAGCAGTTTCCCCAACCACAGCAAAGGCAAGATAACATCGAGGTCACAGCCCCAGTATGGCCTTGGGCTTCCTGTTGAAATCCGAAGGAAGACTCAGTCCTTGTGAAGTGGCTGTGCTGACACCAAATATGCTGAGACCACTCAAATGCCAGGAAAGGACTGCTTAAACTTGAGGTCCTAGCCAAATGAGTGCCTGCTCCCTTTCCTCCCACCTCCTGTTGGCCCAGCAGCTACACGATTATGCCACTGTGCCTCAATCTCAGTAGCACTGTTGATCCTACAGGTGATCAAACAACTTAGCTGTGCTAAATCAAGACATTGCCAATAGGCATGTCATGCATTGCACAGGGCATGCATTTGGCAACTCGTCAAATGCTATGTGATAGTTACGGCTTCAAGGGGAAGAGACTATGGCCAGTGCCAATGGACTCTGGTTTTTCTCAGAAGTTAGTCTCTTGGGGCACAGAGGGAAATAGCTTCTTTCAAATCAAGGGAGGATATCCTGAGTAGGAAGGTAACTGCCCAAAGCAGAAGTTCAAGGTAAGCAGAAGGCTTAAGTCCGTAGTCCATTTGGTTCCAAGAACAGAAACGGGAGGCTTCTGTAGTGGAGGGCTTGTAACAAACCTTGGTGAAAGATGAGCTCTTACAAATAAGCTACCCATCTCAAATTCTGATTCCTGTGTATGTTCTCCTAAACGGAAGAGCTGTCTAAACAGGTCTGGGTAGAGTGGGGATGCTTCTGGTTTGTGGTCTAATACATGTGAGGAGCTGGGATGTTGTCACTCCCATCCATGCCACTAGGAAAAACAAAGCCATCAGCGAATTGAGGTCACAGGGCAATACAGCTGCCTTCAAACTTGGAGAGCCAGATAAGCAGACACAGAATAACAATCTACCGGAGCAGAAAGCACTAGCAGAAACCTTCAGGACCCAGTACTGGGTAGGAAACCTAAACTGTAACCGAACTTGAGGTTCAGTGTGGATGAGTTTGAGTTAAACTCTAGTTTTGGGGGTGGGGGAAGGGCCACCCTTCATGAATTTTTACTCTAGAAGCCCTACTAGGTTATCAGAATAAAGATTGGGGGGATGGGGGTTAAGGACACCCTGTTTCGGGGGGTGGGGGGGGGAACATGTTTTGAAATACTCCAGGGCCTTCTCAAGGCCTGCCCTTAGAAATCACTCTACGAAAGCTTAAACTACTGGGGTTTTCAGAGCCTGATTTGGGAGAAAGGAAATGTTCAACTCCAGCCTACTCTAGCCTTCTTGCCTCTAAGTTGGAGAGGGACAAAAAAAGCCCAAATCCTCATACCGAAAGGCTGTTTATCTCAGTTCTTATCAGTTCATAACGTCCAGCTTTCAGCAAAGCGTTACCAGAAAAACGCACTAAAAGACAACATAGCTCAAAGGGGCAGAGCAGACATCGGAATTAGACTCACATAAGTATGCTGGCATTAATAGACCAAGGATTTAAAATCGGGCCTGTAGAGGAGCACAAGGGTAAGAATAAGACTTCTCAGAAACCATGCAAGCAAGAAAAGAGAATGGAGTAAAATCTCTAAAGTGGGAAGGGAGGAAAACCTACCAACCTAGAACTCTGGATCCCAACTTCATCCTTTAAGGATGGAGAAACAAAAACTTTAAGAACTTTCTGCCTATAGACCTGCCTTGCAAGGAGTCTTTTTCAGAAAGAAACGATATTGGTCAAACTCCTATCTATGTAAAGAACACTAGGGAAAAGAAACTAAAGTAAAATCCTAATGGATCTAAAGTTACTCAAAATAGCAACATTATAGTTTATGGACAAGTGAAATGAAAAGGTACAAGAATTAAGAATGCACTGTGATAAGTTAACTGTTCTACTTGGGGAAATGGTATGGTGTTATCTGAGAACTTAGACTAGTTATAAAGTTTGTAGTCTGGAGCAACCACTAAAGAATTGATAATACTAAGAAATGCAGTCATACGGAATGCTCAATTAAAACCAGTGAAGGCAGAAAGACAAATGAAACAACGAAGGACAGCTAAGGCATTAACCATGTTGATCACCTTAATTAAACATCAGTGGTCTAAATACACCAATTAAGACTGTCAAAGCAAATCAAAACAAGACCCAGCTGTCTACAAAACCCCCTTTACATGGCATCTTTTAGTCTGTATTCAAAACAGTAATCTAATTATGCTCAGGTTTTTTTCCTGTATTTCATTTGTTAAATGGACTATCAGGCCTGTCGGAGGTCTACTCATAAACTTGGCAAGTCTGACAGAACCACGCTTGTAGTTGGGCAGTTCTAGACTTGGGGTAACTTGCTGTTCACTAGTCAATAGTCAAGCTTTTGGTCTGCATGCAGCAACATGCCAACAAGTTCTTTAAAGCTGTGCAACTATCCATTGTAGATAGCAAAGACCTTGTTCCAAACTCATACCTGCTTCAAGGCAAACTGCATAAACACCTTTTGTATTCATCTGATCATGTTTGGCTACTTAGTTCTTAGAGTTATAGGTTTAAGTTTCTTCTAGAAACTTAAAGATATTTACTCAAACACACTAGGCTCCATGAAAACATTTAACATGTGGATAGCCAAATAAAAAAAAGCCAAGCTTATCAAGTGTGTATTCATACAAGGTAGAATGTCTTAAGGTTCATATAAGAAACACTGCACAGCACTGAAGACTAGTTCTAACTAAATAGGTTTGTCTTGGATTGTTTTGGTGAGGAGTCTTTTGAGGCTGGCAATTTTAACTTCACGTTGGACAAATACCACTATAACAAGCCAAAACTTAGGGAGAGGTACTCCAAGATGATGCATTGACAAATGATTCTGGGAATACTAGTCCATTAAGGCTGGGAAGACTGGAGTGCCAAGAGACTAGCCACCTTTTTATGGTTCAAATTTTTACCTCCTGGGGCCAGGAGAGGAAAGCTTTGCATAAAGTGTGATGGAAAGTCCTGAAGATTGAATGCCATTTGCACCTTGAGTCTTTGGCTCATCCTTTGAAGGATGGAAAATATTATCCACTGCCTTCATGCTCAGAAGGCAGATTGCTCCAGGATACCAAATTCTTAACTCTTAAAATGGAAATGGAAGGCCCCTAATAGGACATGAGGCATTGTCTGACAAGTAGTTCATAACAATGAACAGCAGCTGACTAATCAGTTGTTCACAAGCAGACTGTCCCCCTAGGACTGACAGTGATTGTAATTGGTGGTGTTATAGTTCTGGGAATCAGAAGACTGGACATTTCTCCTCAAATACTTATACCACAATAGAAATACCAGTCAAATATTGCAAGTCATAAGAATATAAAACAGATGCTCCTACCTTTTTAGAAGTTTAACATGGCTTTGATCAATGATGAGCTTATCTTAAACTCCATGGAAAAGGCATGCAAATGTTTAGGCTCTTCATGACTACCAAGATTTTTTTTCTTAAAGCATTATCTAGTCATAACAAAGCAGATGTTTCTTAGAAATATGGAGCCTTTAGGAACACAAACTGACAAAGAACCTTAACTATGCTTAAAGCAATGAGCATACACCTTTGGCTCTCCATTCATGTAAATACAATTCTAGACTCAAGCCAAGGGATCTACAAATTCAGCTATTTGAGAAATAAATCCTTGTCAGAACTTGAGTTCCTCTGCATTATTAGATGAAATCTTATGAATGTGTGAGTTCTGTAACTTGGAAGCATCAGCTTAGGATTAAATAACAGCAGATAACTCTGGTTCTTCATGCCCAGCACTGTTAGGTACTTCACACAGTATCCTCGCAGGCCCATGGAGTATTTACTATTATCATACCTCAACAGATGCTTAAGTTGAATAGTAAATAGCCTATTCTCACATCACTGAGACTTTTAAACCTGTGCAATCTGTCTCTGGAGCAATTCTGTCTTCAGTCTCTACTCGTCAGAGGCATACTAGTGTCTGGAAGGTTGAATCAGTCATTCATGTATGGAAAGCAGGGTAGGTAGGTAGGAAACCTAGTGCTGTCTCTGACTGGCATTTCACTCCTAAATCATAGACATATGGAATCGGGATCCCAATTGTAATGGTGTAATTCAGTGACTTCCAAGAAGGGATAGTGTCACCACCCCTTACCCAGGGCATTTGAAAACCTTGAGGGCAACAGTTGTCCCTACTATGGGGGAGGGGCTTGGGGGGTTGTCACTACTGGCAATTAGTGGCATGGCTCCAGATGTTCCAGAATGAATGTCTAGTTGACAGCCTAACATGGTGCGTAGTTCACATGCAGGTGAAACTACTTAATCTGAGCCTGGACTGTAACTACACTGGTTAATAGTTTCCTAGAATGTATCTCGGTAAGAGACTTTTGATAGTTCTGAAAACAAAGTATACCCATTTCAGAAATTGTCCTAAAGACAATACTATTTGCTTTCCGGACACTTCAATGCACTTGTATTGGTCTGCATTTGTAGTCATCACCTTGTGTTTCTACATACAGGGACAAGTATCTGACTGCATTATGTCTTCCAGTGTAGTTGTGCCTAAGATATAAAATACATATTTAATTTCATCTCAGTGTTAAAACATGTTGCATAGAGAATACTTAGATGGCAGCGGTCAGAACATCTTCCAAAAAATTCCCAGCATTTCTAAGACATCAATTTCTTCAAACATTGTCAAAATACCTACATACCAATGCATCATGAGGATTTTTACGACAATGTAGTTAAAATGCCCATAAACCATAATAGCTTACCAACTGACTTTAAGTGTATGGCATTAGCAATATTGTACTAGACCAGATTTGGAGTTAAGGTCCTCCTAATGCTGGGAGAAGAGAACTGAGATCCATGGGAGTATCGGGGGGAGGGGAGGTGTAAACTATGAGAAGTGGAGAAAATAGGCCAATAACAGTGTCTAAATGTGAGATGAAGTCTGAACTTACTAGGAGAATAAACGACTTATATGCGATTTCTGGCTCTGAGTGAAATACTTGTCAGAGGTTGAGTCTGAATACTGAGGAAGGCCTGTGCCCACTGTGAAAGCATTGGTCTTTTTTGAAGGTGGGTTAAAATGTTCTGTTTCAGACTAAAGGACATAGAAACTTGTTTCCTCCCACTGCACAGCAAGAGCATTCCTGAGGAAAATTAATAGCATTAAATGCTCTTTTCCCCAGTGTACATTGTCTGCTTTTCCAAAGATCAGTTGGCTTTGTAGGTAGGTGCCAGGAGTTCGCAACTCTCCCAACAAATCGGGTCCCAGGCAGGAACATAAAAGATTGGAAATAAAGGAGACAAAGTGATGGGGAAATTAGGGGTCCTCCAGCATTCCTGTGAGCCAGGAGGCCACGAGTGAAGTCCCACGCCAATATTCTTTCAGCAAACAATCATCAGTCACTGATTTATATGTACATATCATGAGTTTAAGTTTCGAGGTCTCCTAAAGTAACTAGCTAAGTATACACAAGTTAAAGACTGAGTCAGCAGTAAAGCATTTAATCCAAAGACCACATATTACTTTCATCTAGTTTCCTCACTTACTGAGACATGAACTTGAGAGAGACAGGAACACTGCCTCAGGCTTAGAATAGCAAACTGCTCTTATCTGCTGGGCTGACATCCTTTAACCATTATCTCTGCCTTCAGATTACTAAGCCTGGGGTCCATTTGCAGACATCCAGCCTGTGGCCCTCTGGCTTCAAGGTGGGGGGCCCATTTTCAGACATCCCTGACTGGTAGAATGTCCCCCTTAAGACTGAGCAGATTTTTCTCAGTGAACTGACATGTCCACAGGTTGCTCTTAGGCAAAGTCCTGTCCCACTCCTGGGGTTCTCATGTCTTGACACTAACCCTCAACAGGTAGGTGGTTTTACATCTGGATTCTCCTTTTGTTACATTCGTGTATGTCTCTTCTTGTACTCATACCATGCTGTTTGGGTTATGATAGCCTTGTAGTATAGTTCAAAGTCTGGTAATGTGGTGCTTCCAGATTTGTTCTTAAGATTGCTTCGACTACTCAGGCTCTTTCGTTCCAAACAAAGCATAGAATTTTTTTTTTCTAGGTCTTAAGTATGACATTTGTATTGAGGATTGCTTTGAATCTTTAAGTCACTTTGGACACTAACAATGTTGGTTGTGCCAATCCATGAGAACATTCACATTTGTGTCCTCTATTAGTGTTTCATATTTCTTCCTTATAAAGATCTTTCATCTCCTTGGTTAAGTGTATTTCTAACCATTTTATCTTTGTAGTTGTGAATGGTATTGACTTTACTGAATTTATCAATTCCAGGAGTTTCTTGGGTGGAGTCTTTGGGGCTTTCTTAGGTATCAAGATCATGTCTTCAGCAAAGAATGATAGTTTGATCTCTATTGACTTGGATGGCCTTGTCTGATTTCTCTAGTTAGGACTTTTTAGCACTATTGACTAGAAGTGGTGACAGTAGTCACCCTGTCCTGTTCCAGTTATTAGGGGGAATGCTTTTAACTTTTCCCTATTTAGTATGATGGCTGCAAGTTCTGTATTCCATGACAGAAGGAGGGACTTCTCCCCAATTCACTCTATGAAGCCAGATACTGGTATCATCTGATACCAAAGCCAGGAAAGGATGCAACAGAAAAACTACAGACCAATATTTCTTATGAATATAGATGCAAAAATCCTCAAGTACTAGCAAACCGAATTCAGAATAAAAAACCCACCATGACCAGGGTGAGCTTCATCCGAGGGATGCAAGGATTGTTTAACATATGCAAATCAATAAATGTGATTGACCACATAAACAGAAGCAAAAACAAAGACCGTATCTCCAGATGCAGAAAAAAACATGAAATCCAGCACCCTTTCATAACTAAAAAAAACCCTCAAACTCCATAGGCATTGAAAGCTATGTTGTCTACATACAACCTGTTTAGTGTAGCCACCTCTTAATTACCTTAGCGAGATCTTCTGAGAAATAACTTGCTGCTGTACTTTGCCCCCATGTTATGGAGATGGCTTCTTAAACCTCACTAACTGACCTCTGCTAGATTGCAACTTTGCAGCTTCCTCACCTCTCTCGGCCTTCACAGAATTGGAGAGTTAGGGCCTTGCTTGGGATTAGGCTTCCAGTTAAGGGAATATTGTGGCTGATGTGATCTTCTATCCAGACCATTAAAACTCCCTTAGTATCAGCAATAAGTCTGTCATGCTTATTCACCTCTTTGCTATATTAGCACTTCTAACTTCAAGAACTTTGGCTTATGCAACATTAACTGTTAGTGCAAAAGGCCTAGTTCTTAGTGTATTTCGGCTTTTGACATATCATCCTCAGTTTAAGTCAAAAGATAGAAGGAAACATGTCTCGCTTTAAGTCATTTCTATTTGAACAATTATAGGCTACTGTAAGGTCATTAGCTTAACTTCAACAGTTTCTTTAGGAAATAGGGAGGCCTGAGGATAAACAGGAAAGGGGAGGGTGGTCATTGGAGCAGTCAGAATGTACAACACTTAAGCTTGCTGTCATATGACATGGTTTGTGGTCCCCCTCCCCAAATCCAGTAATATCAGATCACCATAAGATACAAAAAGTTTGAAATATTGCAAGAACTATTAACACATACGAATGAGCACAAGCTGTTGGAACCAATGGTACCAATAGGCTTGCCTTACCCAGGGTGGCCATGAACTTGATAAAACCCAGTATCTTTGCCCCTTCCTAAAAAGGGATAGAGGTAATCCTTTCCCCTGACAATGCTCATCACATTCTTAAGATATGTGGGTCTCCCCCCTCCAAGATCCCTTTTGAACACTATAATTATTTGAACACCATAATTATTTGAACACCGTAGTTTTAGGCTATCTGCAAAGCACAATAAAGCATGACAAAATGAGGTATGCCTATCCATGATCATGCTACTCCCTAGTCATTCTGAAGACAGCACATGTTTCCATGTACTTCCAAAACTAGTGGCTATATTGACCCCATTGAGAGCCATGCTCTTAGACATGCATACCTGCATAATTGTAAAGCTGACACCGGAGTGCAGCTCTAACCTACTTCAAGAAGTGAATTTGGCTGTCTGCAAACATGCCTAGTCATCCTTGAGTATGTTTCTGAAGTTGTTTCCTACCTCAATACCTGTAGTTCTACTGGGCCTGATTCTTGGTTATAGTGTTTTTCCTAAGGCTTTATCTGTAGGAATATCTGAGATCTGTGTTCAAGATGTACTTCTCTCCAGCTCATCTGCATTTGATCCCTGTTGGATCTAGGGGACAAAACCATGAACAACTTCATTTTTTATGGATGGGGTGGTGGAACCCAAACTTGATTCTTTCTCATTAAAGAACTAGAACTTTAGCATAATCAGGTCATAAGGTCTCCAACTCAACATGATAAACCTGAGGAAAAGCTATAAAATCCTCTACACCAATGCACATTTACACATAAGTAACAGCATGCGAACCCAGACGTAAACACATAGAACTGGCACATGTATGGGAAGGGGAAGTAACATCAGGATAGTATTTCTGGGGGTGGGGAGTGAGGAGAAATGAAATGGCATATTTGTGTCTAAAACTTATCCTACATCAAACATTCTTTAAATATTGGTTCTCAAATTCCTTAGATTTCAAGATGTATAGGTATCTTATCAGTTCTGCCTAGATTGGTCTTCCAAACAATTCTCTCAAATCGTGTCAGCTCAAACTTAATCAGTTTCACTGACCCTTTCCTTCAGAAATACCCACTTGCATATTTTCCTATATCTCTCAAGCTTGTCTTTTAGCATACTATTTCCTGCTAGTATAATATCAATTTCTCAAGATAAAAGTTTAATGTGCATCTTCATATAATGGCTCCATTCAATCTCTAGGATTTGCATTTAATTAGGTAAATATCACTTATCCCCAGATACTTACCTGAAGATGCATCCCTTTGTTCTTTCAGAGACCTTTATATTGTCCAGCTGTTGGGTTTCACCTGTGCACAATTGAGCCATTTGGATCATGTTTCATCTTTGCCTATCCAACTTCAGTTCTGTTCCTCAGCCTTTGTGTCCTTTCTATCTCAGGGATATCTTGACTTTTCCTGGAATTACTTTCAAGTTTAGTGTCAAATTCTTTCTCCATTACCCTAAAGAGAACAACTTGCTCCCCAATTACTGCTGGGAGACTTCCTGCTGCTGGTCCTGATCATTCATAGTTAATCACTTGGACCCCAGACAAGGCGATGGTGTCTTAAATGTAGACTCCAGATCAACCACTCTCCCAGACATGTGAAACATCCATTTACATATGATCCTTGCATTGACTTCCTTCCCCTAGTCCTTCCAGGTCTTAGCAATCTGGGGCTGCTGGTGATTGTTATAAAATGATACTTCAGAATTTCACTCCCAAATCCAAGTTGGGACTGTTGAGTCAGTTGAGCTGGGCGATTTTACCAGAAGGATGTTTAAAACCTGCTTCAGCTATATTGACTCGTAAATATTTACTTATTCTTTAAATCTTTGCCTTTATCAGTGAATCTAAGTAAAATGGGGCATGAGCTAGTCTAACAAACTAAGCTTCTGTGTTTGGGATCCCAACCGTATTCATTTTAACAGTCTTTTACAAAAAGCTTCAGAATGTTCTGTGCTCAGGACCTTATTCTGAAGATCTTAGGTGTCGACCACAGATAAAGAGCCTACAGTAATTCTTCAAACCTGTTGACTGTGCTAGATTGGCCTTCCAAGGCCACATGGAAACTACAGCCTCCTGAGAATACCTACAGTGATCCTACCTTCAACTACAACATAACTATTATGAATCCATGGGTAGATTCTTGGTCCTACTTTGAGGAGCCCACCTAGGAAGTGGGGTATGATAAATAGGATACCTCTTAAATGGAGCTAAGAAATAGAATATAGCAGCTTGGCCAGAATGACCAGTAGTGGAGAAATAGGATAATCCATAGGTGCCGTGGCCTCTGGCAGGACCCTGAAGGCGAGTCATTGTCTTATCTGAGTAGCGTGAAAAGACTTAGAACCTGACCTGTCCAAAGGCTATTCAAAGCATGGAAATGGCCTTCAATGGGAGTTTCTCCTTTTTGAGGAGCTGGGCAAGTCCATACAAGGTGTTCAGATTACCTACATTCATGAGGCCATAAATCTGATCTGATCATATACTAGAGGGAGAAATATCATTAACACATGAAGGACAATAAAAATCCTGAAAATCCAAACTGAGAATTGACAATCTTCCAATACACCAGGTGTCTTGAATAAAGGATGCAGGTTGAGTAGGAGTTGGGTGTCGACCAGAAGCCGTGGATTATAGGGTAAACTTCCCATTCCCAGCCTTACTGTTGGGGCCAAAGGCTTGGCATAGAGGTGATGGCTACAACATGCTTGGCGTGAATTCCAGAGCAGGAAACAACCAAATAGAAAACTTCCTTAGAAGAGGGAAAGAAAAATGGCTCACTTCAAACAAATCTTTCTCTAGTCCGTTATAAGAAATCATATCATTCTAACTGGAGTCAATAGGATCCTAGAAATCTGTAGACATGTCGAACAGTGGATAAATACCAACATAGGGATGTCAGCTCCAGTTTGACTAGATTCCAGGCCCACCATCGGGAGCGTGTGGGTTTCTCCTAGGGGGTGGTCTGCTTCCTAGGCATCCAGGAAGCTTTGTGCATTGGTCCTGGGTTTGTGGTAGCTCTTGTTACATGGAATATTTCCCATCATACTCGAGGCTCCCATGCCAAGTTTCGAAGGTTCACCTTTCTCCAGATAATCCCAGGTGTGTGGCTTAACCACTCCCAGTGGCATTCTGGCATAAAAAAAGCCAAAGGGGATATTACATGTGATTCTGAATCACAGAAAAGCAGGTATAATAGAAACCAAAATATGCTAGCTTCCATGCAGCTGCGAGCCAGTATCTGGCAGTACCAATAAGTGAAAACAAAGTCACTGTCTGGGGAAAGCTATCTTAGTGAACTTCATGAAGGATGTATGGGCAGATAACTTCATTGCCTGAAAAGCCTGGTGCTTGTACCTCTGTCAATTTGGAAAAGTCCCTACTCAAGTATTAGAAAAGGGGCAGGTAGACCTACAATCAACACGTGTATTAGCTCTGGGTACTCAGGGGGAGTGGGGCAGGGAGAGAAACTTCTTATCCCAGTCATATTCATTGTTTCCAGATCAAGTTCATTGGACCAGGGACTGAAATCTAAACACTGTTCCCTGTGGGCCTGTGTTGAATTTAAGGCTTTCACTAAGATGACATATGTGCCCAGGTTCCACCCTGTTTTCACCTAACATTTTCAAGGTAATAAACTCCCATTAGTATTATCACTTTCTTAGCCAAACTTCAACTAGCATCCATTTCTTCAGATGCCATTTAACTTGTTCTAGTCAAAACTCCTATAAGACAATGCTATTATGGAACCAGCTGTAACTTAAGGACTTCTACTACATTTTAAGGCTTTAGAGATTCTTTAGAAAGACTGTCACCCTAGACAACTTTTCTCAACAGGAGTGTTAATGCTTAAGTTTCCTTTTTTACATACTATAGCTGCATATAACTTTGTCCTTAGTGGATTTTGAGTAGAGCAAGCCAATCCTTGCACATAAAAATGAGTGTCCATGCCAGCCACAAACTCAACCTCAAGTCTAGGGACTCACTTTCCAGATGAAACCAGGAACCAGTTGTCCAGAGTTGATATAACTAGACGCATTCCTCTTATGACCTCCCATGGACAAAAATCCAGATCTCTATCGGAGAGAATCTTGACTCATCTCAATTCAGGCCTTAGTTCTGTATTCAGTGACAATCCTGGTATCAATTCTTGATGCTAAGAATTATTCACTTTCTCTTGCAGAGGCTCAGACTATCTTGGCATATAGGTTCTCTCTAGATTTAAAATTATTACCTCATCTATGCTTCACTCAAGTTTTAGCATTACACATTTTCTCTGAAGGGTAACTGTCTCTAACTTGTCAAGCAGTTAGAGACAGCCATGATTCTTGTGTCAAGTGGACTAGGAGCTCTCTGACTGCACTGGAAATCGACCCATCTGTCTCTGACCCTAAGGAAGCCACTCACTGAAAGCCACATCGTGAAATCCATGTACCCCTTTTCTGTTTGGTTCTCTAGGATCCTAATCGTCAGAAGTGCCATCTAAGTCTTGGAGTCTTCAATACTTACAGGCTTTAATATCCAAGTAGTTAGGACAGTGGGATAAGTCAATGAGGAACTGCAGGTTTCCCTTCTTTGCCTACTTTCGTCCTTTGACATTGCCTGCTATTACATATCCACTAGAATGGTGGAGTTTTAGTATGTAACTTGTCTTCCTCCACATTTTATGGTTAAAGAGCAGTGTAGAAGGGCCCACTTGTCAGCATTAGGTGTCAAAAGAATGCAAACAGTTTAGTAGAAGAAACACACATACCTGGCTTTATCTAGTGACAGAACTTTTAAAAGAACCACTCGAAGCATGAAACAGAGGGTATACTTTTTAATTGCATACTTAAATCTAGGTCTGGGATAGTTAGAAATACAAGGTATCTAAGCAAGACTTTGGCACGCACCTTTCAGAGCATTGGCTCTACAAATTTTGTAAATGCCATGCTTATATTCCCTTGTAGTGATTTCTGCTCCTGAGCTCGGTAGTGAAGGAGTAATCATTGGAAACAGTCCTTTCGAAAAGGGGATAGGCCAAAGTCCAAAGGAGAAAATGGCCTCAGTTAAGTTTCTCTCGTCCTTTCTAAGGACACTCGCAAAAGGTCGTCAGGACTGTTTGCTAATTCCTTGAACAGCTTTCATACAGGTCAGCTGTTCTGAGCTGCCCTTTGCACACAGCAAATAAGCAGCTTTGGGCAGGCGTTTTTTGCCTGATCCTTCATTCACCTTCTTCACATCCTTTCCACCATCCTTCTAGGCCCAGCCCCTACATTCCCTTGAACAAATGGAAGTGATTGACATGGTAATATCATCTCTTTGAAAATTCGGCCAAAACAGGTAATAAAGTCAGACCTGTTCCATAGACTGTATCTGTGGTATGTTAGAGTAAACTTGCAGGTTTACTTGCATTTTCTTTTAGATTCTAAGGACTCTACTGAAACTGTCATGTTCCATCAGTCTATTGCCAGGAGTGCTGGCAGAGACAAGTCTTTATAAAACTTCCATAGCTGCTTCTCAATCTCTAATATGACTTTTGTACCATTGTCTTCCTTCAGTGGTCTGAAGTCCTAGTTCCTTGGTAGTCTGAGAACTTTTTACACTTGGACAAAATTGCTCAGTCATCTTCACATGGCTTATGTCTCTGGTTTATTGTATGGCACTAGAATCCCTCAGACTTCATAGTTGAAACCATTTTTATTCCAGTTACATCAATGCTAGACTGAGTTGTCCCTTAATGAGTTACTTACTACAATGCGAATGTAATCCTTGCCTTCAGTGGCTTACTGTGGCTTGCCTGCAGGCAAAAGGTCTGACTTTTGCAGGCTTGGTGTGGTATGGCTTTCTCTGCCTTGCTAGAACAATCAACATTTTAATCTTCAATATCAAGTTGTCTAATGGTTTGAGATGTGGTATGAATAACAGTTCTTCCAAAACTTCAGGATCATTTATGTCCATGGTATGATGTACTGAATTTTAGTACATCATCCTAAACCTGGGCTGGTAGATACATAGTTGTGTCTCACTTAGAAACCCCACGAACATCCTGCATGTAAGACAAAATGCTGCAATTACATTTACTTTGTACCTTCGTAGGATTAGCATTCGATCTTAAGGTTTTTATCTCATGCAGATGTTGAATGAGATTTGAGTCCAAGTCCTTACTACAGCTATTGTTGCCAATATACCTTATTGACTGTGCCCCTTAAATGAGTAGGTGTCCTAAGTGACACTTCCTAGTGCACTGTTCTCCATTTATGCACATGTCTTAACCCAGGCCATTCTCTACCCTTCTACCTTGTTCTATGTTTAATAGGCTGTTTCTATAAATCATTCCACAAATATATAGACTAGCTGCTACCCCTGCCTATATCTTCAGTAAAAATGAATAAACTACCTGGAACAAACAATATTTTTCAAATGAGAATTAAAGCCTAGCTTTTCTATATAGCTAAACACAGAATGGAAAGACCTAGTAAGTACTCCTATTAACAAACATAACTGGCACCGTGGTTGAACAAACTTCCGTCTTGGAGCGCCTTGAACCAAAGGTCAAGTCTCTTCCTACCCTCCTGGTTCAACCACCTTTATAATTCTTTACTATGCCTTTGCACTGTGAAAGGCCTACATATGTGGCCTTTTTCTTAGAGACCAACGGACAAAGCCGGAGAAGATTCTCCGTAAGAGTCATCCTTGGTGGGCACTGATAGGACTCCTCTATCTGATCTGAAATGGGCAACAGCAGCACAGGAAAACCCTGCATCTCTGGCGGGAAGCACCTTGTATGGCTCATGCCCCAGTCTTGCCGAGACACCTGCATACCTCCTGTTCACAACTCTTCCCTTGATACTAAGCCTTCGAAGTCCTCCTGGATAACTTTCTCCTTCCCGACCCCTCTCAGAAGGATGTGGCTTCAGCCTAGGAAGCACAAGGTTTAGCAGTCTGCCACTTTGTAAGCTGCGCTCATTCTATGATCAAAGGCTTTTCAAGCCCTATGTGGGAACTTGAGGCACACATTGAGAATCACTAATGAAAAAGCTATGCTTCCTGAGTTCCAATGCAAAAAGTCACTGGCACAAATATACATCAGCTGTGTGTTCTGTGCTTGCCTGGAAGAGTCTTAAAACTTAAACCAATAGCTAACACTACCCTTGTGGATGGAATAATCCTGAACTTGCAACCAGGGAAAAGCAAGTTTCTAGGATCTTGCTAAAGGAGTCTGTCACAGAAGACTATTCCTGCAGGTAAAAGCATGGAGGCCTGGAATTTGCATCTAAAATAAGCTTCCCTGCATATGTATACCATGGTCCCAGGGCTATGTCCACTATTGCATGATACCTGTCAAAATGTCTGAAGGGACATGGTATACCTGGATGCTTTGCAGAATGTTAACAAGATCAATAACTGGCCCAGATAAACACAAAGTGAAAGATGATAGGCACTCCAGAGGGGTAAGACTTTAAAAACCTGTGGAGGTTCACAGGCCTGTCACTTCACTGAAGTCTTTAGGAGCCCAGTGGTCATGGGGCATACCAGGACATACACCTAAAGGACACCCTCACCCTAGGAAAGGAAGCACAATGGCTGATGTGCCTTTGCAGGTTTTGCAGAACAGTGTCTGATCTCTATACCTGGAGGCACAGAGGCTGCCAGCTTTGAATGATGCCCAGAGTCAGAAAGGGCCCTGGGCTTGGGCCATACCACCTGTCAGATCCTAGGGTATTACGTGCCCATGATGGAGAAAGCTTTATGTGGAGTTTACCATGTTCTAATACAATTCCAACATAAATCTTACAGCATGACTGCCTCTGTAGCAGAGAACTACGTACCTTAAAGCTTCCAGTGGCCGTCAGGATAAGTTTGGGAAGTATCACTGGTGTAGAGGTGTCTGAAAACCACTCTGAACAATAATTTTCTAGTTTTAGAACATAGAGTTTGGGCATCAGTAGCTCACGCCTGTAATCCTAACTCTGGGAGGCCAAGGCAGGAGGATCACTTGAGGTCAGGAGCTTGAGAATGTAAGATACTCAAAGCATATAAATGAATATAGACCTCAAACAATCACATGGAGATTCTCTGGACTTCTAGTCTGAGGCAAACTGGCCACCTTCACTTCTGAAATGTACCTCCTACTCATTACCTAACAAATGGTAACTTCCCTACGCCTGACCTGGTTATTTCTTAAATCCCAATCTAGTCACATAGTCTTTCCTCAGCCAATAAAGCGGGAAACTACTAACATTTCCCACAAGATTAAACATCTCCTACAATGCTTTCTTGTAGCTCTTGGCAACCTAGTTGGAATCCTTGAGACTCAGACTTCTCATGGTGTAGAAGGTAACCATCACAGAACACCTTTTGGGTTCCAGCTGAGTATCAGAAGTAACATCTTATTTCTTTCTGGCAACACCTGGCATCTGAGCCACATGGCCAGCACAGCAAAACTAAACTTCTGTATCTCTGGCTGAAAAGAAAAGGGGGCTCTACCCTGAAATACAACTTTGGGACGAAAAGATGCAGGCCTCCTTGGCGATGAGCAGTGCTTACATTCCTAGAGCCCTGGCTCATGAACGTTAGGGAGCAGATCAGCTTGTCCTGGCAACTGGCGGCTGCCTTCCGTGAAATGGCATGATGGCCACACTGAACCTTGGCCCTTACACATGGTAGCCGCCCCACTCCATTTCTGCTCATAAAGAATTCTGTCCTGCTTGGCTTGGGCTTTTCCTAGATAAGTTGCTCTTTCACCAGGGTCTTGTTTGCTTTGGCTCCACATCCGTGGAGCCTACTCCACGCCGAAGGTGAATGGATGTGTAACAGGGAATGGCCTGGAAACAGGCAAAATGTTCTCTTTAAAACTTCCCCTAGTTTAGGAGCTGTGACCTGTGTTCTTGCCTGAGGGCAGGTGGTTGGGAGGGGCCAGGGGAACTTCTCTTATTTGTGTTACAGGAGACAGCTCACCTGAACTGTGGGCTCCAACCCAGGCCTAGTGCCCGGCCCCAGGAGGTCTGGGTGGGCATCCCATGTGGGCAGAGGTCAGACATTGTCTTCCAAAATGGGATAATTGGAATCATTAATGATAGCCTAGAACTGAGGGCTTTCCCATTAAAAGTTCTGTATTCCTGCTTATATTCTGGATTTTAGATTTTGAGATGAGACTTTATCCTTTGCCGGAAAGTGAAATTTTCCTTCTCAACCACTGTCCTCATTCTCATGTGACCTTGTGGACAAGTGCTGAGCTTTGGATAACATGTGCAGAAAGCTGGAAGCAATAAGTCACAGCTAAACTGCTAATACCAAGGCAACCTCTGGTATTCTCCTGTCCTCCCAACTAGCACAAGTTCTACTGGAAATTGGTCTACTTATGGCATTAGTCAGAAGTTCTGCCAGAAGGAAAACGAATATCTTTTCCATACCCAGGACCAAGCATTCTATCCATCACTACCAGCCCTGTCAACAGTGGTGCCTCCCTCAGACTCGACTCCCCTCTGCCATGTGGCTGAGTAGCAAACCCTCAAATGACTCTATCATTGGCTCTGGGGGGTAGCGTTTTGACCTTTAAAAAGGAGCCGTAGACCTCAGCGGTGGGCTTAAGCTGAACCATGGCACCTTCTGACTGTCCGTCAGGGAAAGGTTGTTCTAAGTGATGTCCTTGACTTTCTTCAGCCTTCCTTTTTGAGGGCCCTGGGCTTGGCCTCCAAGCTGCTTTTCTCTGATCTTTCACTTGGAGAACAAGGAGAATGATGCTGCTTGGTATTTCGAATCTTGCAAATCGGCACTTTCCTGTTACGTGACAGGTTTTCATGGCTGTTTACCACTGATAAGGGTTTGCCGGCGTTGCCTTCATGACAGCCAGAACATCGTGTGTATGGGATTACATGTACCCTAGATGCGGGGACCTCGAACTTAAACAGGGGGCTAGTTCACTGTCCCTCAGACTGTTGGAGGGCCGGACTATAGTTTAAAAAAAACTAGGAACAAATTATGTACACCTCATGTATATCTTGAAGTAAACAAATGGGCAAAAATACCCACATGTGGCCCGAGGGCCGTAGTTTGAGGACGCCTGCCCTAGATCCTTCTGCATGAGCCTGGGCTGTGTGAAGTCTAAGCCTAGCACTTAAATTGACCAGTTGGCCTTATTGAACTACATGCTTGACTAGATCTTGGGTACCAAGCAAAGCTGATAGAGTTCAGGAATCCATTGTAAATGGCATACAGAAAGACTGAGAGCTTGATTCTATACTTCAGTCTCTTCCATGCTCAAGAACTTCCACTCTGGGTAGGAATAGAGGAACCACGTTCATAATGTTTAACTAGAAATTGAATTAGAAGCTGATACTGTGCTCTCACTTCAAAATGGTGATCATGGAATAAAAGGTCATTAGATGTTTGACTTATTTTGAAAGGCACTAATAACTTATAGATACAAATACTGAAGTTAAAAAATCCTTCCATGTACAGAACCCTAACTGGTTGATCCTTATCTCTGGTCAATTCTTAGCATCTTTAAGTGGTATTTCATTTTACCAATATATATTTAGTCCAAACATGTTTCCCAATAACGTTCTATTTGCCTTACTAGTAACTGCACTGAGAATAAATGAGTCAAAAGAACCATGGAGGAACACACAGGGGCTTTTGAAACATGCCTTAATGACTTCTCAATTTTTATAGAGAAACTAATGCTTAGATTTTCACTTGCCCTTGAATAAGAAATCTCTGCAGGGTGACTGACAGCTTTCTTCCTGTATGTGTATTATAGTTGGACACAAGAATTTCAAATAGCACACCCAAATCAGGATAACTCCATGAGGTTTTCCTACAAAGGGACAAAATCACAAAGGAAGTGAACAATAACCTAGCACCAACAACAAAGAATTGCCACCCAAGACCCACAGGGAGGAAAGGAAAGTGTATGCTCTAGAATTGGGAAAGCAGAAGTTGGCTACTTCGTGAGCATGTGACTCTCCAGACACAGCTCACCAGAGGGAGCTAAGGGAATGATCCCTCTGATGCTCCTCTTAGAGACTCCCATTCAACCCCAAACCAGCTATCCCAGGAGCTCTGTAACATTGCCATACAGGTTAGCCTTCTGGGGACAGAATGCAGAATACAGGAGGAAGGGGAAAAAATACATCCAGCTGGGCATACACTAGCTTTCTGCTGTTGCAAGTCTTGCAAACTCAAATGCAACTTCATAAGTGGTGACCCTACTAAAGATGCCATATGAATAGACTATAAATCACGCTTTATAAAACTTTTCTACAACCTGCTATTCCAACTTAATTATCTTTTAACACTCTACTAAAGCTGTTCTCAAATCCTATGAAGACCAGTTTTAAAGAATCCTGCAAGCCACCTGTCTGACTTCATTATCTTTAATTTTCTCATCCCAAAGTTTTATATCTAGAAAAAGGGAAGACTTGGCTTTGGTACTTATGAGGTTCTCATAGCCTCTCATTCTCCATTGTTGTCACCCTTATGCAAGGATCAATCTCGTCATCTCCATCTGAGTCTTCTATGATCTGTTTGCCAAAGTCTACTTCATGCCTGACATGCCTTTTTCATCTTGTGAAGACTTATTGGTATGCAATTCATGGTACACGTTGGCGTGGGGTGGACCAAAGGTTGCTTCGATACAGCAGCAGCATCTTGGGTTGAATGTCCCCATTAACATAGCTCATATCAGCTATGTAGCTGGGTGCATTTGGTAACGAGCACCTGGGAGTTCCGAGCCCATGACGACCGTTTTGGCAGCTGTCCTCAGGGCCATGTCAACAGTAGAGGAACAAGCCAATGAACCACAAAGGTTTCAAGTACCAGTGCTTGTGACAAAGGAAAATATCCATTACGTATAAGCTGCTACTTGAATCCTGAGGTGCCTGACAACACTAAGAAAATGTCATCTCCACCAAGTTACATGGTAAAACATTAATACCTTAACTTGTAACATGTGATCTGATATCTAAGCATTGGGATCTTAGTGGTTCTCCCAGTTGTCCCTCAATACAGGATATCAACAGCTAATGGTGACCCAGACCTTCTGTTCTCAGAGCCAGAGGTAGCTGTGTCTTAGGACTCCAGACCATTGCAGAATAATCTGAGTTGGCTGGATCTAAATGTTGCCCTGAAGCAAGTAAGAGCTCATGCGTGGTCCTATAGTTAATACCTTGATGTGTTAAGGTCAATAACTGGGAAATATCCCTAATAGTATAATACATGAAGAATTTCAACTTTTGTATAACTGCAAATCCAAACAAGCTGAGAGTAGCTACGTGCAGATTTAGAAAAGAGCACACTTCTGTCAGAAGGAATTTTCTTTTGGTTGTGGTAGTTCTCAGAAGGGCTACTTTATCCAGTCTCCTATCCCTTGGGGCTGTCTTTGAAATGCCAGGTTTAAAGCTGGTATTGTCACATAAATCCATGGGTTTTATCTTAGATCAAAAAATGTTAACACTTCTCAGGTTCTCATTATGGTTCATTAAGTTCAGTGGTAGTCTACTCAGGACCTTCACGAGTACACTTGAAATTGGAAACTTCTCACCTAATGTGAAGTCTGGCTTACGAAGCTATGCTAGATCCAAGATGGAGTTACAAGCACAAAATGCTGCTTGGCATTAATGCTGATGAAAGATAAAAGAGGAAATGGGGTAGGATCAGGCAGGGAAAGCCTGTGGACTACTATGTAGGTCTGGCACTTGTTAGAAGCACAGAAGCACTTGACTAGCAAGGACTTCAGAACTGTGCAGCTCTGAATTGCAGCTAGCCCTATATGCTCCAGCACAGACTGTCACAGGAGAGCGATTCTTTGAGTGGAAATGGCCATGCCCTCATTTCCCTACTATGCTCAACAATTGGATAAGGGCCCCTAGTAAGAATGTAGTCTAGTTGGGACACTGGCAGATCTCGAAGGAGCTGTGGCTGGAGGTCAACTCTTTGAGGGGAGCTCTGAGGGTGCTCCCATGACTGCCATACAAACCAGGGTAGAGAATACTCAATGACCATTCTGATACTAGTTTGTCCATAACTGTTTAAACTGGACAAAGCCAGATGACAGGGTCTAAAATAGGCCACAGGGCCTCCTAAATTGAACATAGAACTTCTCCCTCAGGCTGGCTTTGGGCCTGAGGATCTTCTAATCAAAATTGCCTGTTCTAGTTGTCTTTCACTGGGATGTAAAAGGGCCAACCTCTTACACAAACTCCTTTGCTTGCTTTGGATACAGGCAGACCCTGAACGAGTTTGGCTTCGGATGGAACAGCTCTTTGCACCTGAGTTAAACCCTAAAGGAGATGATAGTTAGTCTGCTACCCTCTGTAGCTAGGAAAAAGCCTCTTTGAAGGAAAGGATCTGGATGGTACATCTGTATCTACCATGGCCAGTTTTGTATCCATAGGTAAGACTGACCAGGCCTATTCCCTGTTCTTTGGGGCTGCTTAGGAAGAGACTACCCTGGGCATCCTGCCAATGGCCTGGAATAATGTAACCTATGTCCCTCCCCAGCATGATGGCTTCCAGGGAAAGTCAGGGCTAAGGCAATTTACAGTAGTTAGGCTTCCTCACATACCACAAGGAAGCTATACTCTGCCAAAACATATCCTGTAGTATTGACTGACTAGTCCAAGTGGTGGCTTACTGTGAACAGTGGTGGTGCAAAGATGCTCCTTGAAGTGTACCATGAGAATACTTAGTGGTCTACTAGATCTTGGGGAACTGTCATGTGAATCCAAGTGGCTTTAGCCATAAGAGGCAATAAGACCTATTCCAGTCTAAAGCCATGGGTGTGTTGGGGATGGTTGGAATAGAATGTCAGCCCCCAAGTTTGGGTGCAGGGAGTAAGGGGACTCCCAGCTCACCCATATGAGGGTCACTGAATCTGTGTGTTTAGCTACAGACAATGAAGCTGCTCTAAGGCATAATTATTGGGAGGATAGATCGAGGCATCAGCCTCCTTGGGACTAAATGATTTGGCTGTTCCTTACATTGAAATGACATTAATAGCCGGTGAATTCCTATGGTCTAATTAGCGAGAATTGAATGTGACTGCCTGGAACACTCAGAATCTTTCAGAATGTCACTCATATAGACCTTGCCAGTCTGCCACCTACCTTCTCGATCTCAATTCTATATGCAACCTAACTTCTAGAACATCAGCTAAAGTGACTCTTGGCTATAAGGCTTTTACCAGCTGTGCCAGAAAAGTATGATTGTTTTTTTTAAAAAAACTTGATCGAACCATCCTGATCTCTGAAGGATGTATTAGTTTAGAACTAGGTGTATTAGTTTAGAAGTGGTGACAACCAAAAGGGGCCACAGGTTGGTTAAGTCCCATCCTCTTTGATAACTTAGACCAGATAAAGTACTGGCTGAGCATAATGCAGTGTTCTGTAAGTGTCTTCTGATCTTTGTAGATTCTCATTCTTTAAGTGCCATATTTTTTCTAACTGTTGGGCTCTGTTGTATAATATGAAGATCGTCAACTAGTTTCAGACACCACTGTAGGTCCTAGTTATAATTGGTGAATGCAAGAAACATCCCTGCTATCAACTAAGCATAACCTAATAGAGACTGAACATAAGTTCTTTACTAGAAAGTAACCACACCATAAAAATGAAACAGAATAAAGTCGGGAAGGCCTAGGGTGCAAGGAACATAATTTTTAAAGTGGGCATTCAGGGTTGGTTACTGAAGGTAACTTCAAGCAGAACCTTGGAAGTAAAGGAATGAGCTGAGAGCTGACAGGAGGCGGACCCTGTTGAGACTTCCTAAGGGCATGCAGAAACAATGCCCCCAAATTCTCAGAAGATGGCAGGCAGGACTTACCTATCAGTTCCTGTTTCCCACTAATTGAGATTTGTCTCCATGTGTTGGTTTCTCAATAAAACATAAAAACCTGAACTTTCATAAGTTTGGAATTGGTCTTTCTGACCTAAGCTTTCTTCAATAGCTTGCTTTACTAGGCAAAACAAATGTCTGTCCTCTTTCCATTTGAGAAACACGATTACTTTGAGGCTTGTGCCCAGAGGGAACCAGCCATGAGATTCTTAGCCATTTATTCCTCAACTCAATGCTTCATATTTTGACTTCTGAGACTGGCTAACAAACGCTTTTCTAATTCAACTTTAAGTCTACTAAGCATGCAGTATGCAAATACTCAGCCCACTGGATTATCAAGTTCTGCAGGTCTTTTGTGCGGTAACTTTGAGGTCCCTGACTGTTTAGACAAACACGGATGAGCCCCTATTTCTCCACTTTGATCCTGTACCTTCCCTCTGTTTGTCCAGGCTCAGAGTTTCACCTTAGCTGGCTAGAGCAGCTGGTCGTGCCAGCCAAACGGCTTAGAACCTAAACTATAAGCTTCCTCCATTATCTCTGAACTAGAGAGACTACCATGCTCTGGACAGAAGATACTAGAAGAGCCTCCCCTCATCCCGATTTGGTGAGATCTGTGTCCGTGTTAAGGATTAATGGTTTGTAGGTATGTTCCAAGTAGAAACACAGATCAGATCAGATCCTGGTGATCAGTATGTTTTGATGTCACATGTTTTTAACACTTCAATTCCAGGTATTGGGGAAGACAGAAGTTTCCAAATCTTTAGAAGCTGCTTAAGCTTAAACTTTACTCCTTGAACCTTAGTACTACGTATCAGTGTAAGGCTGTATTCAATTTCCTTCATTACCAACTACTTATGCTAGAACCAGTTTCAAAATGCCTAAGTGAAACAGAATCACACTGTGGCTGCCTGACTTCACAACTCGTATCAGTGCTTCACTTGAATTGTGGATACAGGGAGAAGAGCCAGAATCTCCCTGGGTCTTCAAGGGTCTGGCCTGGTACTAAAGCTGCTTCAGCTCCTGTCTGGGTGGTGGAGTAAGCAGGTCTCATCTTGACCCAGCTGAGGCGCAGTGGGTGAGAGAAGGATGATAGTGGCTGTCCTTTTGAGCCAAGGTGCTGGAGGTCAGGGGGACAGGGAGACCTGAGACTCTGGGGAGGAATGTGAACCATCTCATACAACGTCCGAGAGGGTTTTTCTCTGCAAGCTTCCAACAAAAGGCATCTTTATCCTTGAGGTGACATGAAATCCATCTGACATGTACCTGTTCCTCTTGATCACAAACCTTATGTTCTAAGTACTGAACTTTTCCTAATATTATAGACCATAAATGGCTGGTTTTTTGGCTAATGAGGCAACTCCAGGTTTAGTGTGAAGTATGATTATGGTGAATATCTACAGAAACCTGTATTTGTGGGCCAACTGTTGAACATATGCCAATATTGGCATATGTTCAAGTGACCCATGAGTCAAGACTGTGGTTGAGTTAAGCATGTATCCAGACTTGACTGAAGAAAGAATGAGATCAGCTGGGTAATCTTAATCATTTCTTGCAGGGCCTGGTAGGAAAAAGCCCTCAAAATGTATTTGCCAGGCTGCATTCTTACTCGGCAGGGACCTAGAAAAGAGGATCTTCCTGGAGTGGAGGTCCTTTCCTATCTGATCTCTCTGCCAGCCTAGAAAATCTTATTCTAGGAACATTGGCACAAGCACCAAAGGATAAGCTTCTGTGTACTTTGCCACTCCTGGTCTATCAACATGTCCAGGTCTTCCTGAGAAGGCACTAAAATGGAAACGGGCATAGGAAAAAGTCCTTAAGGGAGAAAACTTTAGATGGTGTGATGCAGGCTCATAGGAGATATGGGAAAGGAGGAAGCATTAAATAGAAATAGCTACAGCTTAGTCTTTGCCAGGCCAACATGAGCCTTAGAGCAAGGACTTCCTATAGAGCCCTGCGTATGGAACACAACTAAGCCTTAGACTGGGGAGAATGTGGCCTTGGCATGAATGTGGCAGTAGATCCTGAAGGTATGGAGGCTGGAGGACACCCATGTATCTCCACGGATGCTACATTAGTATTGGTTTAAGACCAAGTTAATCTAAGAACAGGTTTCATCTCATGAGCCAATGGTAGATACCACTTAGAAAGACAACGGGATCTGTTTTTCTATGTATCAAAGTGCTGTTGGGTTGACTGCATGTTCTCAGGGGGGAATTTGGGATCAGTCCTTATACAAATTGGTTTTCTGCTTTGCCTGTTCTGCAGACTTCTGTTTCCTAAATCTGTTTCCCTCAAATTGAGAATTAGACTTGCAAAACAATTCCAACTCATCTAAACACTGCTATCAGGTGTTCTCCTAGACTTGTGGTGACTTCTTGCCATGTCTTAGAACTGGCTATACAAATCTTACACTGTAGAAATGTACGTTTTAACACACTGCCACACTAGAGAACAAAATTTTTTATGAAAACAAAACGATCCTTTCTAATTTGTCTTTTCTGTTATATGCGACACAATCTAAGTCTTTCAAATTGCCAGTATTAATTGTAACAATAAGAACATCAACAAGCAAGACTTTCACAAACCAACTGCAGGGTTTTTCTTCACAAAGCCCCAGGATCAAAACTGAGTTAAATATAACTCACATGGCAGTCAACATGTTAAAGACTTAGCTATATAACAGTGGTAGAATACAATGCTAGTGTTCATGTTTGTCACTATGACTTACCCCAGCAACCAAACTTAATTCTTAAGTAGATTCACATGTGTTCTGTATTCAAAAACCCTAAGTTCTGGTCATAGTAGATATTGCATATATCAGGTATATCAAATTGTTTATCCATGTATAGTTACGTATGTCTAAAACTATAATATTTCTGACTGAATGGTAGTAATATCTATAGGCTCAGGTTTCCCATCGCTGACTGCTGAGAAATCACAGTATTAAGGATATTATCTACATCAACTAAGTTGCTTAGTAATAAAATTCAACTTGGTGTAGCAATTTATGAACTTATGACAAATTCCTTATATTCCACCTTTCAGCTTCTAAATATGTAGACTTGGCAGAATGATTGTCACTTATGCATAGTATCAGGGGAAGGGCCTGACCCTTTTTAAAGTTAGTGGGCATCTTTTATATTCAGATCTCTTTAGATTATAAATGTATATTGAAGAAACAAGGTGGCTTTGATCTGAACATTCCAAAAGTGTCCCGGGGGTGGCCTTCAGGAAGAAGACCTTGACCTTAAACTCAAGTGCTATAGTCCCTTGTCATGTCTTGTTAGTGGCAGAGTTGTATTCTGGATGGAGTGGGAGGTGTAATAGCACCATTTTAATCTGGGCTGTTGGAGATCTGAGGTTTTGGCAGGCTGTAATACATACTAGATAAGTTAGATGTACAGGGTCTTAAGAGATTATGGAACCTTAATGGTGCCAGACCACAACCCCAATACTGTTTTCTTAGCCTGTGGGGTAAAAAGCCACTGTAGTGGAGAAGGCCAAATACAAGATTCTAAAACTTACCCTCTAATGGCCAAGATAAATACTGTACCCTGGAAGGAAATAGTAAGCACTAGTGTCAAAATAAATTCCATAACTTCGTATCTCCATGGAACCATCAGTTGGGCCACTGCAAAAGTCAGGATCCTGGAGAAAGCAATTGTCCCCTTTATTTCTCCTGGATTATTAAGAAGTAGATGAGGTGTCTTTGCTATAACAAGTTAACACAGCCTCAGGAAAACTATACATGTATAATCTTGTTCCAGGGCTACATCCACCCTATACCGTCTGTCAAAGTTCTGCCTGAAAGGACAGCTTTTATGCCCAGAGTTGGAAAGGGCACTGCTGCTTGGTCCGTATCACCTGTCAGATCCTAGAGTATTATAGGTGTCCATGATGGTACAAAAATATCCTGTGGCATTCCAATAAAATCTCAGCATAAATCTGTTATAGCAAGGCTGTGTCTTCTGTAGCAGAGAACTACATATCTTCAAAACCTGGCATGCTATTGGACCCAATACAGATGGAGCAACTTATCTTGGATTACCAAGGAAGCTCCAGCATTACTAATCCTGTGTTGGGTTTTTACTAGATTTACTAAGCCATAAATTCAGGTAGGCCTAGCAATAATCTACCAAAAATGGAACCTAGGATTGAACACAAACCTACAGTAGTTACTTGGCTCAGAGTACCATGTCATCCACAAAGGCTTTGCCACTCCGTCAACTGACACTTGTGACCATATAGATTTCTTATGCCAAATGACAGAAATAAAAACATCAGGTTTGTCTCCAAGAGGGAACCTCCATATGTGAGTACAAGCAAAACAGGACTGTTGCTACACTATAGCCCAACTCATCTACTAAAGAATCTCTACAACGGACTAAGTGTGAGTAGTGCACCTAGACATACTTGGGAAAAGTAACTTAGAACATACCTGGAATCATGCTCAACCCAGCTAGCTGATGAGGGACCTAGGAGTGTTGGACGATCAGGGGCAAAAAGGCCTGGGGAAGAGGCATGTGGACACATAGGAGTAGGCACATGTAAAGATCTTCGTACAACACCTTAACACCCACCATAGAGCATCACAGAAGAGACCACTTAAAGTAGATTGCTTCTACTCCTTGATGTCAATGCTTTCCCAATATAGTGAAATGGCCATGGTGACAGAAGTCAAGGACATAACCTTAATTGGGTCCTAAACCATTGGTTCCCATTTATCAAAGCTGATCTAGTTACTACTGCAGAGGAAACAGACTGCCAGAGCAGCCAAAACAAACCCTAAGCCTCTGAATATGGCACTCTGGATACCTATGATTGGCAGTCCTTACAGGAATAAACATATTCCAAGTATAGGTTTGCCTTTCCTGCCAGCAGTCTTGAACAGTACTAAGTCCCATAGGATGTTGATCCAGTGGCAGCAGACATTGGAACAAGGGGTCCCCTTCATAGCAAAGTAGGATGGTGGGAAGCACATGACCATGGGACATCCTAGTCCTGTTCTCCCTGTAGCACAGCTTCAGGCCTGGTTAAATGATAGAGCAGCCTGCTGGAGGGAGGTATAGTCAAGAGCCTGGCATAAAAAGATCCCAGAAGGACAGTTCTCCATTACATACAACCTAACTCAACCATATAATGGTGCTATATCACCAATAGCAAAATCATATGGGCCTAGGAACCAGAGAGAAAAAGTGTGCCCACCGTCACTTCTAATGACCAACCTTGGTGACTTATCTCTAGTCTGAAACCCTGAGCTCTGGGTTGACCTCAGAAGCATTGAAGCTTCTGATTGACCTCAGAAGGTCAATGCTCTGGTTGACCTCAGAAGGTCAATGCTCCCATTAGCAGACACAGCAAGAGTCTCGCTATATCTCAAGTTATAGCTGTCATCTATTCACTTCAGTGCCCTTGTGAACAAGAATTATCCTGGCATAAGTAATTGGACTTGATCACTAAAAGGGCACAGAACCATTGTAGAGACAAAACACGCATGAGATTTCAATGGATCACTTGAGGGCCTCTTGTTCCCTTGCCAAATCGTGATCCACAGGGCAACTATAGCAACCCTGGTCTGGGAAGGGCATGGTGACCAGAGGCCCCTCAGGCCTTTCTTGCCAGCAGGGCCTTGGCCAGCACTACTGCCTTAAGTCGGTGAGGCCAGCAGAGGTGTGCTAATCGAGGGTGAGGGAAATCTATACTGGGAAAGGGGATGATCATCAACGAAGGGACCTGAGACCGGCTGCAGGAACTGTAGTTCCTCCTAACTTCCCTGGGGCCCCTTTAGAATAAAGCTCAACAGAAGCATGGAGAAACTTCTAGAACTTAATGAGGCCAATTCATCCAAGTGTGGTATGTGGATTGAACTGTACCACCTGGATCCCCACCCCTACCTGGGGATTGAGCGCTCGCTCCCTCAGTTTCTAGAAATGTTGACAGCAGACAACTTTCAACTGAATCTTACTGCACCTTGCCCTTGGCTGACCAGAACTTCCTGCCCAAGATCTTGCATTCTTCCAGAGCCAGCCCTCATTGGATGACAGGTGTGGAGAGAAAAATACCAGGACTTTGTTACAACCTAGGATGACTTCAAAAGGTCATGCCAGATCCAGAATTAACCATAGGATTGGTTGAGGCCTTTGTAACTGCATCATGCATTGTCTCCCTCTGCCCAGTCCTGCTTCCTTTACCTACCTCCCCAGGGTATTGCTCCTGAGAGACTCCCCAATGAACTTGCTGCATGCAAGTCTCCATCTCAGCCTGCTGTCTTGGGAAACTGACCTGCAACAGCTGCTCATATTATGCTTTTTCTGTGCATCTATTATGTTACACAACAAAAATACTTATAGAAAATGCTTAAAACCAAAAGAATGGTATTTATACTTTAAAAACATCGAATAGCAATGACTCATGATACATCTTAGGAAGGAATAGTCAGAAGGGCCATTAATAAGAGTTAAAAGGAATGTAACATGCAACTCAACTTCAAGAAGACAGAATAATGGCCTGCAAACATATAAAAAAAGCTCAACTTCTCTAATTAGAGAAATGCAAATCAAAACCACAATGAGATACCATCTAACCCCAGTGAGGATGGCCTGTATCAAGAAATCCCAAAACAAATGCTGGCGAGGATGCGGAGAGACAGGAACACTCTCCCACTGCTGGTGGGACTGCAAATTAGTCCAGCCTGTTTGGAAAAGAATTTGGAGATACCTCAACCAGCTAGAAATACCATTCGACCCAGCAATAGCATCGTTGGGCATCTACCCAAAAGAACATAAGTCTATTATAAAGACATCTGCACCCGAATGTTTATGGCAGCACAATTTTCTATTGCAAGGGCTTGGACACTACCCAAGTGCCCGTCAATTCATGAGTGGATAACTAAAATGTG